>QJPP01002107.1:0-203131 GCA_003996215.1 Jaltomata sinuosa | reverse complement strand
GGTCAGATCCTAATGAAGATCCGCAAGACTTTATTGATCAAATCCAAAGGACCTTAGATATTATGCATGTATCTGGTAAGGAAGCAGTTGAGTTGGCAACATATAGATTAAAAGGTGTGGCTATATTGTGGTACGAGCTTGGAAACAATCTAGGGGTATAAATACACCTTCAGCTAAATGGAAAGAGTTTAAAAAGGCATTCCTTGACCATTATCTGCCATTGGAGATTCGGGAGGCCCATGCAACTCAGTTCTTAAATCTTCACCAAGGGAATATGAGCGTGAGAGAGTATAGTCTCAAGTTTAATTCTTTGGCCAGGTATGCGCCTAATGTAGTAGCTACTATGGAGGATAGAGTTCATCGTTACGTGGATAGATTGGATTCATTCCTGGTTAGGGATTGTACTATTGCTGCTTTGAACAAAGATATGGATATAGCAAGGATACAAGCTTTTGCACAAAAGGTGGAGGATCAAAGGCAAAGGAGAAGGACACAAGAGTCGGAAAGAGGGCAGGTCAAGAGGGCCAGATCTATGGGCCAATTTACGCCATCCCAAGGTGAGTTTAGGCCTCGGTTTTCTAATAGACTGTCTAGGCCATCATCTTCCTACTCTACAGCTAGCGCTCCACCTCGGTTTCAAGGGTCTAGGGCTAATCAATTTGGGCAAAGGAGTGAGAGTCAAGGCTCACAAGTAGCGGGGTACCAAGAACAGGGAAGTGCGAGCCAACCAAGACCTCCTAGACTGTTTTGTAAACAATGTGGAAGAAATCATCTAGGTATATGTCGGCTTGGAACAAATGTTTGTTTTGGTGTGGTACACCGGGACACATGATGAGAAATTGCCCTCAAAGGGGCATGGGTAGCATGGCACAACCTACTGGATCGGTTGCTGCATCATCATCATCGGTGCCTTATTTAGGTAGGGGGCCACAAGTGCCTGCAGGTCGTGGTAGAGGTGGTAGGGGAACTGCTAGTTCTAGTGGAGTTCAAAATCGTACATATGCTCTAGCGGAACGACAGAATTTGGAGGCTTCACCTGATGTGGTTACAGGTACATTGTCCATCTTTTCATATAATGTATATGCATTAATTGATCCAGGCTCTACATTATCATATGTAACTCCATTGATTGCTGGAAAGTTTGAAGGAACGCCAAAATTATTGGTTAAACCATTTGAAGTATTTACGCCAACTAGCGAGTCTATTATAGCTAGAAAAGTCTATCGTAATTGCATAGTAACTGTTTGTGACCGTAACACATTGGCTGACCTTGTTGAGCGAGATATGATAGATTTTGACGTTATAATGGGTATGGATTGGTTGGCTTCATGTTATGCCATGGTAGGTTGCCGAGCTAAGAGGGTGAGTTTCCATTTTCCAAAAGAGGCAGTCCTTGAATGGAAAGGTAATGTTGGGACACCAAGAGGTAAGTTTATTTCTTATCTTAAGGCAAAGAAGATGATGTCCAAAGGGTACATATGTCATCTAGTGAGAGTGAGAGATATAGATGCGGAGCCACTAGATCTTCAGTCTATTCCAGTGGTAAATGAGTTTTCTGATGTATTTCCCGAAGAGCTTCCAGGTTTGCCTCCAGAAAGAGAGATAGAGTTTGGTATTGATGTGATTCCAGGTACTCAACCCATCTCCATCCCTCCATATAGGATGGCCCCGGCAGAATTACGAGAATTGAAGGAGCAATTAAAAGATTTGTTAGAAAAGGGATTCATAAAGCCTAGTATATCCCCTTGGGGAGCACCGGTTTTATATGTACGCAAGAAAGATGGCTCATTGAGAATGTGTATTGACTATCGGCAGTTGAATAAGGTGACAATTAAGAACAAATATCCCCTTCCTAGGATTGATGATTTGTTTGACCAGTTACAGGGTGCTAAGTGTTTCTCGAAGATTGATTTGAGGTCGGGTTATCATCAAGTAAAAGTCAAAGAGAAAGATATACCTAAGACAGCTTTCCGAACACGGTATGGTCATTTTGAATTTTAAGTTATGTCATTTGGACTAACAAATGCACCAGCAGCTTTTATGGATCTGATGAATAGGGTGTTCAAGCCATTCTTGGACGTGTTTGTGATTGTATTCTAGATGATATCTTGGTCTATTCAAGATCAAAGGAGGACCATGCTAATCACTTGTGGCAGGTGTTACAGGTTCTTCGTGATCGTAAGCTATATGCAAAGTTTTCTAAATGTGAATTTTGGTTAAAATCTATGGCATTCTTGGGTCATATTGTCTCTGATGAGGGAATAAGGGTTGATACTCAAAAGATAGAAGCCGTGAAGAACTGGCCAAGACCTACAACACCTACGGAGGTTCGTAGTTTCCTTGGGTTGGCAGGTTATTATAGAAGGTTCGTTGAGGGATTTCCTCTATTTCTGCACCCTTAACAAAGATAACACACAAGGCAGCCAAGTTCCAATGGAGTGATGCATGCGAAAGAAGCTTCCAAGAGCTGAAAAATAAGTTGACTTCTACACCTATATTGGTACTTCCAGAAGGCATAGAAGGGTATGCAGTGTATTGTGATGCATCGGGAGTGGGCTTAGGATGCGTATTGATGCAGCATGGTAAAGTAATAGCTTATGCCTCAAGACAGTTGCGGCCACATGAGAAAAATTATCCAACCCATGATCGAGAGCTAGCAGCGGTTGTATTTGCTTTAAAGATATGGCGCCACTACTTGTATGGGGTTCATGTTGACATATATACGGACCATAAGAGCTTGCAATATATCTTTAAGCAGAAGGATCTGAATCTGAGGCAGCGAAGATGGCTTGCGTTATTAAAAGATTATGATGTTGATATCTTGTATCATCCGGGGAAAGCAAATGTGGTGGCTGATGCTTTAAGTCGTAGGACAATGGCAAACACCTATGGGCAGTCCATGGAAAGACAAAGAATAGCTAAGGATCTATACCAACTAGCTAGCTTGGGGGTTCGCCTTCTTGAATCTCAAGATGAAAGGATTATTGTGCAAAATGCAGCAGAATCCTCATTAGTAGTCGAAGTAAGAGAAGCAATATAAGGATCCTATTTTATTACAGCTTAAGGAGAATGTACAAAAAGGGGTGACAAGGGCATTTGAGCTTACGCAAAACAAAGTACTCCAGTGCCAAAACAGATTGTGTGTGCCTAATATAGATGGACTAAGGGAGAGAATTATGACAGAAGCACATCATTCAAGATATGCTATCCATCCGGGCTCAACTAAAATGTATCATGACTTGAAAGGAGTGTATTGGTGGAGTGACATGAAGAAGAACATTGCAGAATTTGTTTCTAAATGTCCAAATTGTCAACAAGTTAAAGTAGAGCACCAAAAGCCTGGAGGTTATATGCAACAGATAGACCTTCCAATTTGGAAGTGGGACATGATCAACATGGATTTTGTCACTGGTCTGCCTCGCTCATTTCGGAGGTTTGACTCCATATGGGTGATAGTTGATAGACTCACCAAATCAGCCCACTTCTTGCCGGTTAAGGCTACTTATACAGTTGAAGAGTATGCAAGGTTGTATATTAAAGAGATAGTTCGGCTACATGGAATCCCAATCTCTATTATATCTGATAGGGGAGCTCAATTCACCGTGAATTTTTGGAAATCATTTCAGAAGAGTTTGGACACACAAGTGAATTTAAGTACGGCCTTTCACCCTCAAACGGATGGTCAGGCAGAACGTACAATTCAAACACTTGAGGATATGTTACGAGCTTGTGTATTGGACTTTAAAGGTAGCTGGGATGACCATTTACCACTTATTGAGTTTTCTTACAACAATAGCTACCATTCAAGTATTAAAATGGCACCTTATGAAGCTTTATATGGGAGGAAGTGTAGATCACCAATCGGATGGTTTGAAGTGGGTGAAACTACCTTATTTGGGCCAGATCTTGTTCATCAAGCTATGAAAAAAGTTAAGGTGATACAACAGCGGCTGGCAACGGCTCAAAGTCGATACAAATCATATGCAGATATTAGAAGAAGAGGGCTGGAGTTTGCTATAGGAGATTGGGTATTTTTGAAGGTGTCACCAATGAAAGGGGTGATGAGATTTGGTAAAAAGGGAAAAGTTAAGTCCACGCTATATAGGGCCATATAATATTATTCGAAGAGTTGGCCAAGTCGCATATGAGTTAGAGCTACCCCAAGAGCTTTCAACAGTCCATCCGGTATTTCATGTCTCAATGCTTCGAAAGTGTATAGGTGACCCATCTCGTATTACTCCTATTGAAGATGTACAAGTTATGGGAGATCTCACTTATGAAGAAGTACCCATTGCTATTCTGGATCGCCAAGTTAAGAGGCTAAGAAATAAGGAAGTAGCTTCCGTAAAAGTACTGTGGAGAAACCAACAAGTAGAAGAAGTTACATGGGAAGCGGAAGAAGCGATGAAATCCAAGTATCCTCATCTATTTCAGTCCAATGAGAAAGGTGGAAGTGTCGAGTTGAGGCATTAATGAGTAAGTATAAGTCTATATATATTATCTGTCTAATAGTGGTACTTAACTTAGGCTTGAGCTTGTTTGGGCTGGTTAACTTTAATATCATTCGAGGACGAATGTTCCTAAGAAGGGGAGGATGTAACATCCCGTATTCCGCATATACTAGTCCTATTCATATATCACTTGATATAGCCTTGTCATATAGGTGAGGGACCGAGTTTATTATATGAGCAGTGATAGTTTAATGTGTATTGGGAGGTGCTGTAATGCCCCATTCAGTTCAGCACGTAAACGGCCAAGTTAACCTCGACAAAAGTATTTAAACTCGAGATGGTAAGATTGTATTTGAGTAAATATTTAGGGTGAAGTGTTAAGTTAAAGCAAAAGGGATTAGAAATTAGAAAATAGAATAAAATAAGAGAGCTGCTTGCTTGACTTAACTAAGCTAGTAGGTGACAAGTAGGTGCATCACCTACTTTGACTTATTGACCAGCCTAAAGAACTAGGTAGGTGCATCACCTACTAAGACTATTTGACTAGCTTAGAGGGCCAAGTACACCCATCACCCACTTGAATAAATTCTGGCCCAAAGAAGTGAAAGAAAGGGAATGAATTGGCAGCCAAGGCCCAATAAGGTTAAGTCCAACAAAGCCCATGTAAAATGGCCAAGTAGGTGTATCACCTTCTGACATTTTGTGGCTCAAAATGAGCAAGGAAAGTCGGCCAAAGCAGCCCCCCTTTAAAGGGGTTAAGACCAGCTCATTTCACTCATTTTAACTTGAAAAAAAATAGATTTTAGAAGTTCTTTCTTTCTCTCTCTCTTAGCTTCACATAGCAGCCATAAAATACCATTAGGGTTCTTAAGTATTCTCCTCTTTTCAAGCTAAGTTGAAGGGGAGTTCAAGCTCTTGAAGAAGTACAAGTTAGAAGGACAGATTTTCAGAATTTAAGGTAAAGTTACTGCCCATTTTTACCCCTTTTTATATGCAAGTTTGATGGAGAATTCTGTATGTGTTTGTGTCAAGAACCATGGGGTAGTGATTGGAATCCTTGAGTTAAAATACTTTCTTATTATGTTTAAGGATGTTTGGGATTGTTTTAGGAGCGGTTTTATGTGTATATATTTAGGACAGCTTGGTTGAACTTGTAAAAGGGTGTGTGAAATTGTATTGAAGTATGGAAGGAGGGTGTGGTAATACACCACTTAATTGGGTGTTATGTTAACTTGCTGCCTGCACACCTTTGTATGTTATTTGGTATATGTTGTGAAGTCGGAAGAGTTTCAAGGGACCTTATGAGAAGGTCGTACAGTATGTAGATATGTTTAGAAGCGAAGAGGTGAAAGGAACACTCTTGGTTTGATCAATTACGAGCTTACTGCCTAGTTACTGATTTAGTGGGATCAAGTAGCCCAAATTGGTTAACTAGCTACTAATACTAGTTTTGCCACGTATTTCATTGTAGATAAATAATCTGAAAGGGGGAAGCTTAATTCGTTGTAATATCCGAGTTACACAACAAGGTATGTAAGGTTTCTCAGTTTCATATTCCTTGGCATGAACTCTTATATTTGTGTTGTTACCAACGAAGTGAGTTTCCTAGTAAAGGTACTTTCAACAGCAAGCTTTGTGAGTTATTCTCTAAGCCAAATGAGGTTCATTGTATCATATAAGCTCCTAAACAGTACGTTGATGTTACGTTTGTTCCTTATATCATTGTTACTGCCTTAAGTGCATGTCCACATGTCTTCTACTACTGGTCCATAGTTTTGAGCTCAATAAAGGTTACAACCACCAAAGTAACAATCTCAAAGATTAAAGAAACTAAATGAAGTAATCTGTATATGTGTGGGTGGCAGCCCAGGGGTGAAAGCCTAGCATGGGTCGATCCCTATTTGTGTACTTATGGGTGGAAGCCTAGGGGCGAAAGCCTAGCATGGGTCGATCCCAATTTGTATATTTATGAGGGCAGCATCCCAGGGGTTAAATTGCCTAGCATGGGACTCCTCTTCTACCACTGATCAGTTGGTCACGTGTATTACATGCCTTACAATGATCATAAAGCAAAGAAGAGTAACCAAAGAACGTAATATACATGATTTCGCAAGTGTAAGCGAATGTGATCTTCTGTTCTTATTTACATGTTTATGCACTGATACCTTATTCTATTTGAGCTCTTGTTTACATATGGTTTACTTTATGCCTTACATATTCAGTACATTCTCTCGTACTGACGTCCCTCATGGGGACGCTGCATTTCATGCCGCAGGCACATGTACTCTTGCTAGTAGACCTCCCCAGTAGGAGCACAGGACACTCGGCTGCTGTTGGTGAGCTCCAGGTTGATTCGGGGCTTTACCGAGTCTTTGGTATATATTTTGGGTATTGTATAGTTAAGGGTAAGGCGGGGCCCTGTCCCGACCTAAACTAAGTTTGTCTATCTTGTAGAGGCTTTGTAGACCAATGTTAAAGTAAAACTTAGTTATGTCTTTGCTCTTAACAGTTGTGGCCTCAATGGCCAGATCGTGTACATAAGTTTTGGGCCTATCTATGTTGGTCTTGTTATTCAGGCAGCTTATCTATAGTCAAAGCTTCTTAATTGTCATAGTTATATGCATGATGAATCACAGGTTATAAGCCGGTTCTCTCGGGCCTTTAGGGCATCGAGTGCCTGTCCGTCTAAATGTAATTTGAGGCGTGACATGTAACCCTTCGGAGGTGTCGTATCTCTTTGACTCGACCATCTATCTTATGCTAATCTATCTTTATATATGATTCTTCCGCTATGTTTCCTTTATGTTTGCTTGAGAATGCTATGACCAAGGGTTAGCTTGGGACCCTTGTGGTCCTAAGTCCCATGTGACGTCTAGGGGGTAACCTCGGGGTGTGACAAACTTAGTATCAGAGCCTTAGGTTCAAGAGTCCTAGGATGTCTGAAAGCCGCATCGAGTAGAGTCTTTTTCATGTGTGTGAAGCGCGCCACAAATATGAGAGGGAAGCTATGAGATGTATTAGAAAACTTCACTTCTTTCATGGTCATGTCGTGCGATAGAGCTTAACTCTTATGTTCCTCTAATCCTCATCTTGTACATTTCATATTATACCTCCTCGACGTGCTATGCCTCCACGAGCCGCTCGAAATGTTGTTCCTCCCATTCTAGTTCTCGATGTCACGGATGAGGAGTTCTAGAATGCCATCCATATGCTATCCCAGACTTTGGACACTCAGGCCAATCAGCCGGCTCCTGCCCCAGTCCACCCTCTAGGTGGGGTAGCGGCCCTAGTTCATGACTTTTTTTGGATGAACCCACCTGAATATTGGGGTTCAAAAGTGAGTGATAACCCACTCAATTTTATTGATGAAGTGAAGAAGATCTTTAAAGTTATGCAAGTGGTTGGGGTTGATTGTGTTGAGCTTGCATCCTATCAACTCAAGGATGTGGCTCGTATTTGGTTCATGCAATGGAAGGAGACTAAGGTGAGGGACGCAGTCCCCATGACTTGGGAGTGTTTTGAGAGGGCCTTCCTTGACGGGTTCTTTCCCCAAGAGTTGAGGCAAGCGAAGGTGGAGGAGTTTGTGAACTTGAGACAAGGTTTGATATCGGTACAAGAGTATAGTCTGAAGTTCACTCAGTTGTCTAGATATGCTCCCTCCTTGGTAGTTGACCTGCATGATCAAATGAGCAAGTTTATATATGGGGTTTTTGATATGGTAAATAAAGAGTGTAGGTATGCTTTATTGTTGAGTGATATGAACATTTTCGACTCATGACTCATGCCCATCAGATTAAGGGTGACAAGCTTAGGGAGATGGCAAGGGAGAACAAGAGGGTTAGATCCAAGGGATCAAGTTTTGGTCATCACAGGTCTGGAGGTGGACATCACTCTTCTTTCCAGAAAAGTCATCAGGATCCATTAATTCTTCTGCTAGTGCTCCTACCCAGGCTCAGAAGCCTCATCATAATCAGGGTGGTAGAGGATCTGGTTCCTATTCCCAATCTCAAGGTAGTGTTGTTAAGGGATCTTCATATCCAGCTTATGCCAAGTGTGGGAAGAGTCATTATTGTGAGTGTTTGGCTGGTTCAGGTAGTTTCTATGGATGTGGTCAGGCTGGACATCGTATCCAAGATTGCCCTTCAGCTAAGAAGGGGCAGAAAGGTGGTAGGACCCAGTCTGCCCTAACAGCTTCAAGGGGTAGACCAGCCCAGCAGGGCACAACTTCTAGTTCTGGTGGTTAGCGCCAGAACCGCCTTTATGCTATGTCCTTCCGTCAGGATCAGGAGGGTTCCCAAGATGTGGTTACTGGTATGTTGAAAGTCTTCTCTCTTGATGTGTATGCTTTGTTGGACCCCGGTGCCTCCTTATCTTTTGTAACCTCTTATGTTGCTTGCAAGTTTGAGATTCATCCTAAAATGCTTTTAGAACCTTTTCATATTTCTACTCCTGTTGGTGAGTCAGTCCTAGCCGAAAGAATCTACCGAAATTGCCGTATCTCAGTCCTCCATAGAGTCAGTTCAGCAGATCTAGTAGATTTGGAGATGACTGATTTTGATGTCATTATTGGCATGGATTGGTTGTATGCATGTTATGCTTCTGTTGATTGTCGTACTCGGGTTGTCAGTTTTAAGTTTTCTAATGAACCCATTTTAGAATGGAAAGGTAGTCTCCCTTCCTCGAAAGGTTATTTCATATCTTATCTTAAGGTTAGAAAGATGATTTCAAAGGGGTATGTTTATCACATCGTGCGGGTTATGGACACGGAGTCCGAAACCCCATCCCTTTAGTCCGTTCCTGTTGTGAATGAGTTTCGAAGTGTTTCCCAAGGATTTGACCAGAGTCCCACCTGAGTAGGAGATATACTTTGGGATAGATCTTCTCCCAGATTCGAATCCTATCTCTATTACTCCTTATAGAATAGCTCCCGCAGAACTCAAAGAGTTGAAAGATCAGGTGAAGGATCTTCTTGATAAAGGTTTCATCAGGCCTAACATTTCTCCATGGGGTGCCCCAGTGTTGTTTGTTCGAAAGAAAGATGGTTCCCTTAGAATGCGTATTGACTACCGTCAGTTGAACAAGGTCACAGTCAAAAATAAGTATCCCATTCCTAGATTGATGACTTGTTCGATCAGCTTCAGGGTGCTAGTTTCTTCTCCAAGATTGACCTTAGATCCAGTTATCATCAGCTTTGTGTTAGAGAGTGTGATATTCTGAAAACAGCCTTTAGGACTCGTTTATGTTCATTATGAATTTGTTGTGATGTATTTTGATCTAATGAATGCTCCTGCAACTTTTATGGATTTGATGAACCGTGTGTTCAAATAGTATTTGGATATGTTCGTGATTGTTTTCATTGATGATATCCTCATTTATTCTCGGAGTGAGGAGGAGCATGTGGATCACTTGAGGATGGTGTTGCAAAACCTCAAGGATAGACAATTGTTTGCTAAGTTTAGCAAGTGTGAGTTTTGGATGCAGTCTGTTGCTTTTCTGGATCATATTGTGACTAAAGATGGTATTCAAGTTGATTCGCAAAAGATAGAGGCAGTAAAGAACTGGCCTAGACCTACTTCTCCGTCAAATATTAGGAGCTTTTTAGGTTTGGCTGGTTACTACAGGAGGTTTGTGGAAGGCTTTTCTTCTATTGCTACCCCTTTGACCCGATTGACTCAGAAGAAGGTAAAATTTTAGTGGTCTGACTTATGTGAGAAGAACTTCCAGGAACTAAAGACTAGATTGACCACCTCTCCAGTGTTAGCTCTACCCGAGGGCATAGATGATTTTGTTATGTATTGTGATGCTTCTAGGATTGGTTTGGGTTGTGTTTTGATGCAGCATAGTAAGGTGATTGCTTATGCTTCGAGACAACTTAAGACTCATGAGAAGAACTATCCTACTCATGATTTTGAGTTGGCAGCCGTGGTCTTTGCTTTGAAGATTTGGAGACACTACTTGTATGGTGTGCATGTGGATGTATTTATCAATCATAAGAGTCTCCAGTATGTGTTCACTCAGAAGGAGTTGAATTTGCGACAAAGGAGATAGCTCGAGCTCCTTAAGGATTATGATATGAGTGTTCTTTACCATCCGGGTAAGGCCAATGTAATGGCGGATGCCTTGAGTAGATTGTCCATGGGAAGCGTGTCTTCCGTTGATGATGGGAAAAAAGAATTGGTTAAGGAGGTTCATAGGCTAGCTCGGTTGGGAGTTCTCCTTATGGACTCGACATAGGGTGGTGTGATTATACAAAATGGTGCAGAATCATCTTTGGTAGCTGAGGTGAAAGCAAAGCAAGACGAGGATACCATTCTACTTCAGCTTAAGGGTGCAGTTCACCAGCAGCGGGTGGAGGTTTTCTCCCAAGGGGGAGATGGTGTACTTCGTTACCAGGGCCGCTTGTGTGTGCTAGATATTGATGGGTTGAGACAACAAATTCTAACTGAGGCTCACAATTCTAGATATTCTATCCATCCGAGTGCCACTAAGATGTACCGTGATCTATGGGAAGTGTTTTGGTGGAACGGTATGAAAAGGACATAGCCGAGTTTGTGGCTAAGTGTCCCGACTGTCAACAAGTTAAAGTGGAACATCAAAGGACAGGTGGCATTCTTCAAGATATTGACCTTTCCACTTGGAAATGGGAAGCGATCAATATGGACTTCATTACTGGTTTACCTCGTACTCGAAGGCAACATGATTCCATTTGGGTGATTATCGACCGAATAACTAAGTCATCCCACTTCTTAGCTGTTAAGACTACGGATACAGCGGATGATTATGCCAGACTCTACATCCGGGAGATGGTTCGATTGTATGGTGTTTCTTTGTCTAGAATTTCAGATAAAGGTCCTCAATTTACATCTCAATTTTGGAAATCATTTCAAAAGGGTCTTGGTACTAAAGTGAAGCTTAGCACATCTTTTCACCCTCAGATGGATGGCCAGGCCGAGCGTACAATTCAGACCTTGGAGGATATGTTGAGGGCTTGTGTTATTGACTTTAAAGAAAATTGGTATGATCACTTACCTCTTATCCAGTTTGCCTACAACAACAACTTTCACTCTAGCATAGAGATGACTCCTTATGAGGCTCTTTATGGTCGGAGATGTAGGTCTCCTATTGGTTTGTTTAAGGTAGGTAAGGTAGCTTTGATTGGTCTAGATTCGGTTCATGAAACCATGGAGAAGGTTCAGCTTATTAGGGAAAGGTTGAAGACCTCTCAAAGTTGACAAAAATCTTATGCGGATATGAGGAGAAAGGAGTTGGAATTTGAGGTTGATGATTGGGTTTTCCTTAAGGTGTCACCCATGAAGGGTGTGATGAGGTTTGGAAAGAAAGGAAAACTTAGTCCCAGTTTTGTAGGTCCTTATCGGATTTTGAGGAGAGTTGGTAGCATTGTGTATGGCAAGAAAGGAAAACTTAGCCCCCATTTTGTAGGTCCTTATCAGTTTTCCATATTTCCTTTTTGAAGAAGTGTGTTGGTGATCCGAGCTTGATTGTCCCTTTGGAGGATGTGAGTGTGAAGGATAGTCTCACCTATAAGGAGGTTCCCATGGAGATCCTTGATAGTCAGATTCGGAGGTTGAGGAATAAAGAAGTTGCTTCGGTAAAGGTTCTTTGGAGGAATCAGCTTGTTGAAGGAGCTACTTGGGAAGCGAAAGAGGCCATAAAGGCCAAATATCCTCATCTCTTTCCTTCTGATTCAGTTTCATCTTGAGGTACTAGTTTCCTCCTTAGTATGTCCCTTCGATTCTATTCCACCGGTTACTCTCATAATTCTAGCATGCATCCATGTTTTACGAAGTTAGTTTATCATGTTTTCAAGTTGAAAATTTTAAGTTTTATGTTTACTTTTTGATTTCCATGTTTTGATGTTTGGTTGGGTTGTTTTCTCCTCAATTTTACTTGTTTAGTCTTCATTGTTGGATGAATGATCCCAAAGGGGAGATATTGTAACACCCCGGAAACATATCCATCTATCTAAGTTAAAAACCTAAGAAAAATTCATGTTCCAGGAACTACGGGTCCAAACCACAGACGGTGGTTCAAACCACGGGTCGTAGAATGGAGCCGTGGTTAGCCTTATATTGGTTCAGCCTCTGGTCTAGAACCACGAGTGGGTTCTACGGACCGTGGTTCAAACCACAGGTCCGTCTTGTCCACTCGTGGAACTCAGATTAGAGGAGTGTCAGGTCCCTCTGAAATAATGACTGGGTTCGATGACCCGTAATCTAGACAATGACCCATCGTCTTGAGTCGTGGTTTGACCAAGGGTCAACTGTATTCCAAGCAACGACGACTCCAAATAATGACCCATTGTTTGTTCTACGGGTCCGTCCTATTGACTCGTAGAAATGTTCCTGCAGACTGTGTGGACTACCAGGTTCCACGAGTTTGAACCACGAGTCATGGTTCAAACGACGATCCGTGGAATCAAACCATAGAACCTGAAGCCGACCAAATTTCCTGATTTTTCTAAGTTAAGTCCCAGGGGTATTTTGTCTTTTCCCACCCATTTAACTACTAAGTGAGAACGTTTTGACTATTCCAAGTAGGGTTTTCACCCTTATTACCCTAAGTTCCTCCTAAATCATTCATTCACCTCCCAAAAGAAGAAAAGTTCTTCCTCAAGCTTCAAGTCTCCGAGCTCCAAGTCAAGCCTCCTAAGTCTTTTCCATTGAAGTGGGTCATCTTCTTCTAAGGAATGTGGGTATTCAATAAAGGGTTCCTTTCACCCTTATGCCCAAAATCTCCAATTCTTATGTTGAATTATGAACTTATGAAATTAGGGTTTTGATCTAAATTTGGGGAAAATTTATGAAATCAGTTTCTATGTTTAATTTCATGGTATCTTATTGATTTTACATGATTTGTTCATGATTCCTTCATTGGTTTTAAAAGCCCAAGTATGAGGATTGATTTCTAGCATGAAACTATGAAGTTGCATGTTTTCAAGAGAAACTTGGCATGATTAGATATCATGGCCTTTATGTATTTACGAAATTGCATGCCTAATTCTTCAAGTATGAATTTAGAAAGAAAAACATGTTTTGAATTATGGCTATGCCTAGCTTTATGAACTATGACATGAAAATTTGCATGATGCCCGATGTGTTTTCATGCTTTATGAATAAGATTTGGCATGAGTTGGTGCCACTATGAAATGATGAGCTACATGTGCATGTTTTGGGAGTAGTACTTAGCACCGAGCAATGAGGGTTCGATTACCCAAATCCAGAAACTAAGTTTCCAGCATAGGTTATGAAATGATATGTGCCTTATAGGCTTATGAGAGTGGATCCACGTCTTTACGAATGGTGTCCTATGTCCTAACGGGCATTAGGGCAGCTTTTCCAACTAGGGTTATATAGTTAGGTATGGTGACTCATTCCTTGGCAAGGTTCAAGTCAGCTTTGCTAACTAGGGTTATATAGTTAGATTCCATGTAAGCTCACATGGTCTCATGTCGGTTATAAGAAACTCCCTTATGTATGTTTTCAAGTTTTCTAAGCTTTGTGAACTCTTACCTTAAAGTTTGGCTTTTACTTCATGTTTCATCTTTCCAATATGCTATTTACTTATGATACCCTATTATAAGTATGTATGGATTTTGTCTAAGTACGTTTTAAAGAATATTTCCATCCTATTTATGCATTGCCCGTATATTCAGTACATTCCCTAGTACTGACGCATATTTTGCGCTGCATCCTTTAATGATGCAGATTCAGGTGTCCCTTCTCAGATTCGTGGCTAGAGTTCCCAGGCCACTTACTCCACCAGTTGTGGGTGTGTCCTCTTAGGTCAAGGACTAGTCATGTTCTTAGCTTATGTTGACTTCATTTTTGTACTTCGAGTTAGCTAGGGTCTTGTCCTAGGAACTCATTATGTTATGATTAGAGGCTTTCAGACATAGACCGTATGTAACCCTTCGGGGGTGTCGTATCTCTTTGACTCAACCATCTATCTTATGCTATTCTATCTTTATATATGATGTTTCCTCTATGTTTCCTTTATGTTTGCTTGAGAATGCTATGACCAAGGGTTAGCTTGGGATCCTTGTGGTCCTAAGTCCCGTGTGACGTCTAGGGGGTAACCTCGGGGCGTGAAAGCCAAGGTCTTTTGTCGGGAAATATTGAAAGAAATGTTTCTTTAAATTAATGATACCATCTTGATCATTGCCGGTAATAAAATATATAATCAACATAAACCACCAAATAAATACATATATTTGTAGTAGAATGTCGATAAAACACAGAGTGATCAGCTACACTATGATCTATACCAAACTGATTAATTACTGCGCTAAACTTTCCAAACCAGGCTCGAGGAGACTGTTTCAGACCATAAAGTGACCAGTGCAATTGGCACACCAAGATAGACTCCCACGAGCAACAAAATTAGGTGTTTGCTCTGTATAAACTTCCTCCTCAAGGTCACCATAGAGAAAAATATTCTTAATGTCCAACTGATAAAGAGGCTAATATCGGACAACAACAATGGATAGGAAAAGACGGACAAATTCTATTTTAGCCATGAGAGAGAAAGTGTCACTATAATCAAGCCCAAATATTTTAGTATACCCTTGGGCAACAAGGCAAGCCTTGAGCCGACCAATTTGGTCATCCAAACAAACTTTGAGTGCATAAACCCAATGACAACAAACAATAGATTTACCTGAAGGATGAGGAATAAGCTCCCAAGTACCACTTGTATGTATAGCAGAAATTTCATCAATCATAGCTTGTTGCCATCCTGGATGAGAAAGTGCTTCTCCAGTAGTCTTAGGGATAGAGACAGAGGACAAAGATGATATAAATGCATAATGGGGTGATGACAAACAATGATAACTTAAAGGGGTATAATGATGGTTAGTATTACGAGTGGACTGTATCCCTTTTCGAAGTGCAATCGATTAATTAAGAGGAGACAAGTCTGTTGTAGGTGTAAGGTTGGGTGCATGGCAAGAATCATATGAAGTTGATGCTGGACGTGGAAGAAAATGATAAGTCAGGAATGGTGGCACTATGGATGGAGATGTAGAAGGTATTGTAGGTTCTTTAAAAGTCAGTACGAGTAAGACTAGTGGCACTATGGATGGAGATGTAGAAGTAACTGTAGAATCCTCAAAAGTTGTATAGATAAGACCTTAGATATGTTAAGATGTCATGATCAGAACAAGATGTAAAGTAAGGCTGAGATTCAAAGAATGTGATATCAGCTGACATAAGGTACCGACAAAGATCAGGTTAGTAGCAACAATATCCCTTTTGTACCCGAGAATAACTAAGAACTGCATATTTGAGAGCACGAGGGGTTAATTTATCTTTCTCGGTGGTTAAGTTATGAACAAAACATGTACTCCCAAAGACACGAAGGGGAAGAAAGTATAGAGGTGACTGAGGAAACAATACTGAACAAGGAATTTGATTTTGAATGGAAGATTATGGCATCCAATTAATTAAATAGCAAGATGAGAGAATTGCATCGTCCCAAAAACACAACAGAACATGAGATTGAATGAGAAGAGTGCGAGAAGTCTCGATGAGGTGCCTATTCTTCCTCTCTGCTACTACATTCTATTGAGAGGTATATAGATAAAAAGTCTGATGATAATACCTTGGTTAGCCATAAACTGCTGAAATTGGAAGAACATATATTCTAAGGCATTATCACTAGGAAAGGTATGAATAGAAACACCAAATTGATTTTGTATTTTAGCACAATAGTTTTTGAATATAGAAAACAACTCAGAATGATATTTCATTAAGAAAATCCAAGCACATCTTGAATAATCATCAATGAAGCTAACAAAATAACAAAACCCAAAGGTTGAGCTTACTCTACTAGGACCCTAAATATCAGAGTGAACTAAAAAAAAAAGACTCTGCATGACTCTCAACATTATGTTGAAAGGTAGTGCGAGCATGTTTCCCAAGTTGGTATGACTCACAATTTAATATGGACAGATTAGACAAACTAGGCACCATCTTTTGTAGCTTGAACAAACTAGGATGTCCCAAATGTTTGTGAATTAATTCTGGAGAATCTGTAATAGGACATGCTATGGGGGAGTTAGGAGAGGTAAGGTAATAGAGGCCTTGTGATTCATATCCTACACCAATCACTTTCCCGTACTACGGTCCTACATGACAAAAGAGTCCTCAAGAAATAGTATGCCACACTTTATGGCACGAGTCAAATGCCTAACTGATGCAAGATTAAAAGGACAACCATGGACATAAAGAACATAATTTAAAGTGATAAAGGATAGGGGATTGGGTTGTCTTGCTTTGGTTTGGATCCCATTGGCTAAAGTCATATCCAGAAGTGATTGTGAATAAATAATATTTGACAGGAGTGATTTATCACCAGAAATATGTTCAGAAGTGCTAGAGTACACAAACCATGATCCAAAGGTAGGAGATTATGCAACTGAGGCTATTGGTAGTGTAACACCCCATACACGTATTCAGTTGTTCAAGTTAAAAACCTCAGAAATTTCTCATGTTCCAGGTTTCACGAGTCCAACCACGAATTGTGGTTCGAACCATGATTCGTGGAAGGCACTCGTGGAATATCTTCTGTGACTCTGCTCTCAGGTCTTAGAACCATGAGTCAAACAATGACTCGTCTTTTGAACGACGGGTCCATCCTGTTGACTTATAGAAAGGGATCAGAGGATTGTTAATTTCCCCAGTCCCTTCCAGAGATTACGAGTGAAGTCCATGACTCGTCATTTGAATGATGAATCCTGGATTGACTCATGGTTTGACTGTAGTCAACTGACCCTCAAGTGAACGACGACTTCAAATGACGACTCATCATTACTTCTACGAGTTCGTCCTGTTAACCCATAAAAGTGAAGCTGCAACTTGAAATTTCAGCCTGAGTTCTACGACTCCATATGACAAACCATCATCCAAACCATGACTCGTAGACTGAGTCATGGTCACTGGAAGTTGACCCATTTCCAGCTTTTTCCCAATTAATTCCTAGGAGCATTTTGGTCATTTCCCACCCTATTATGTATTAAGTGAAGTTGTTTTGACTACTTTTAGAAGGGTTTGCACCCATATTACCCTAAGTCCCTCTTAAGTTCATCATTCTTCACTCAAAGAGAAAAATTGCTCGCAAGCTCAAGTCTCCAAGCTCCAAGTCAAGTCTCCTAATTCTTTTCCAATCAAGTGGATAGTCTTCCACCAAGGTATGTGGGTTTCTAACAATGGGTTCCTTTCACCCTTGTGCGCAAAGTCCCCAATTCTTATTTTGAATTATGAAGATATGAAATTAGGGTTTTGATCCAAAAATTAGGGAAAGTTTATGAAATCAGTTTCTATGTTTAAATTTATGGTTTCTTCTTGATTACTCATGATTAAAGTATGATTCTCTTATTGGTTTTAAAATCCCAAGCATGAAAGTTAATTTATAGCATGAAACTATGAAAATGCATGTTTTCAAGAGAAACTTGGCATGATTAGATATCATGGCCTTTATGTATTTATGAAATTGCATGCCTAATTCTTCAAGTATAAATTTAGAAAGAAAAGCATGTTTTTGAATGATGGCTATGCTAAGCTTATGAACTATGATATGAAAGTTGCATGATACCCGATGTGTTTTCATGCTTTATGTATAAGATTTGGCATGAGAGTATGCCCTTATGAATAAGATTTAGCATGAGAGTATGCTTTATGATTATGAGCTACACATGCATGTTTTGGGAGTAGTATTTAGCACCGAGAGGACGGGGTGAGAGTATCCTTAGTCTCATAAACTATGTTGCCAGTGTAGGTCATGATATGATATGATATATGCCTTAAAGGCTTATGAGAGTGGATCCACGTCTTTATGTATGGTGTCCTTGCCTTAGCGGGGCATAGGACAACTTTGCCAACTAGGGTTATATAGTTTGATATGCTGACTTGTTCCTTGGCAGGGTTCAAAGTCAGCTTTGCTAACTGGGGTTATACAGTTAGATTCCATGTAGCTCATGTGGACTCATGTCGGTTATAAAAAAACTCCTGTAGGTTATGTTTTCAAGTTTTCTAAGCTTTATGAACTTTTTTATGAAACATCATCTTAAAGTTGGATTTTGCCTTATGACTTAGTTTTTCATGTTGATACCTTTTCATGATACTTTACTACGTATGAATTATGTTTAAGTACCCTTTTTAAGCATGTTTTCCTTACTTATTCATTGTTCACATACTTAGTACATTCCATAGTACTAACGCATATTGCGCTGCATCTTTTTATGATGCAGACTATGGTACCCCTTCTCAGCTTCGTGGCTAGAGTCTCAGGCCACTTCCTTAGCCAGCTGTGGTGAGTCCTCATGGTTCGAGGACTAGTTATGCTTTTTCTTATGTTAGCTTTACTTTTATACTCTAAGTTAGCTAGGGTCTTATCCTAGCAACTCTTATGTTATGACTAGAGGCTTTTAGACATAGTTTGTATTTGAGTTGCCCTTTTTGATATTGGATGTTATGTGGCCTTTAGACCCTTATTGATGTTTCCTTATTAGGTTTCCATATTATGCTTCCGCTTATCTTTTGTTATGCTTGAGAATTCTATGACCAAGGGTTAGCTTGGGATCCTTGTGGTCCTGAGTCCCGTGTTATATATAGGGGGTAACCTCTGGGCGTGACAAACTTGGTATTAGAGCCAGGTTGTTCAAGGGTCCTAGGATGTCTAAAAGCCGCATCGAGTAGAGTCTTTTTCATATGTGTGAAGCACACCACACATATGAAAGGGAAGCTATGAGGTATCTTAGAAAAACTTCACTTTTTTCATGATCACATCGTGTGATAGAGCATAAGTCTAATATTCCTCTAATCCTTATCTTATGCGTTTCAGATTATGCCTCCTCGACGTGCTATGCCTCCCTGAGCCGCTCAAAATGCCGCTCCTCAAGTTTTGATTCCTAATGTCACGAATGATGAGTTTAGGAATGCTATTCATTTGCTAGCCCAGACTTTGGACACTCAGGCCAATCAGCTGGCTTTCGCCCCCATTCATCCTCAAGGTGGGGTAGCGGCCCGAGTTCCTTACTTTATCCGTATGAACCCACCAGAGTTTTAGGGTTCAAAAGTGAGTGAGGACCCGCTTAACTTTATTGATGAAGTGAAGAAGATCTTTGAGGTTATACAAGTGGTTGGGGTTGATTGTGTTGAGCTTGCATCCTATCAACTCAAGGATGTGGCTCATATTTGGTTCACACAATAGAAGGAGGCTAGAATGAGGGATGCGATCCCTACGACTTGAGAGGGTTTTGAGAGAGACTTTCTTGATAGGTTCTTTCCCCGTGAGTTGAGGCAGGCGAAAGTGGAGGAATTTGTGAACTTGATACAAGGTTCTATGTCGGTGCAAGAGTATAGTTTAAAGTTCACTCAGTTGTTTAGATATGCTCCCTCCATGGTAGCGGACTCGCATGATCAAATGAGAAAGTTCATCTATGGTGTTTCTTATATAGTGAAGAAGGAGTGTAGGTCTGCCTTATTGTTGAGTGACATGAACATCTCTCGTTTCATGACTCATGCCCATCAGATTGAGGGTGATAAGCTTAAGGACATGGCTAGGGAGAACAAGAGGGTTAGATCCAAGGGATTAGGTTTTGGTCATCATAGGTCCGGAGGTGGACATCGCTCTTCTTTCCAAAAGAAGTCATCAGGTCCGGTTCACTCTTCTGCTAGTGCTCCCACCCAGGCTCAGAAGCCTCATCATGATCAGGGTGGTAGAGCGTATGGTTCTTATTCACAGTCTCAGGGTAGTGTTACTAAGGGACCCTCCTACCCATCTTGTGCTAAGTGTGGGAAGAATCATGTTGGCTGGTGTTTGGCCAGTTCAAGTGGTTTCTTTGGTTGTGGTCAGGCTGGACATCGTATCAAGGATTGCCCTTCAGCTAGGAAGGGGCTGGGAGGTGGTAGGGCTCAGTCTACCCCAACAGCTTCAGGTGGTAGACCAGCCCCGCAGGGCGCAACTTCTAGTTCTGGTGGTCAGTGCCAGAACCTTCTTTATGCTATGTCCTCCCGTCAAGATAAAGAGAGTTCACCAGATGTGGTTACCGGTATGTTAAAAGTCTTCTCTCTTGATGTGTATGCCTTGTTGGATCCCGGTGCATCCTTATCTTTTATAACCCTTTATGTGGCTTGTAAGTTTGAGATCCTTCCTGAATTGCTTTTAAAACTCTTTCATGTTTCTACTCCTATTGGTGAGTCAGTCCTAGCCGAAAGAGTCTATCAAAATTTCCCTATCTCAGTCCTTCATAAATTCACTTCAGCAGATTTAGTAGAGTTGGAGTTGATTGATTTTGATGTCATTCTTGGTATGGATTGGTTGTATGCATGTTATGCCTCAGTTGTTTGCCGCACCCGTGTGGTTAGTTTCAAGTTTCCTAATGAACCTGTCCTAGAATGGCAAGGAAATTCCTCTTCTTCGAAGGGTCGTTTCATATCTTATCTTAAGGCTAGGAAGATGATTTCTAAGGGTTATGTCTATCATATAGTTCGGGTTATGGACACGGAGTCCGAGACCCTGACTATTCAGTTTGTTCCTCTCGTGAACGAATTCCCAAAAGTGTTTCCCGATGATTTGCCTGGAGTCCCTCCTGAGCGGGAAATTGACTTTGGGATAGATCTTCTTCCGGATACGAATCCTATCTTTATTCCTCCCTATAGGATGGCCCCCACGGAACTCAAGGAGTTGAAAGATCAGCTGAAAGACTTGCTTGATAAGAGTTTTATCAGGCCTAGTATTTCTCCTTGGGGTGCCCCAGTTTTGTTTGTTCGGAAGAAGGATGGATCTCTTAGAATGTGTATTGATTATTGTCAGTTGAAAAATATCACAATCAAGAATAAGTATCCCATTCCTAGGATTGATGACTTGTTCGATCAGCTTCAGGGTGCCAGTTTCTTCTCTAAAATCGACCTTAGATCCGATTATCATCAGCTTTGGGTTCGGGAATGTGATATCCCGAAGACAACCTTCAGGACTCGGTATGGTCATTATGAGTTTGTTGTTATGTCTTTTGGTCTAACAAATTCTACTACAACTTTTATGGATTTGATGAACCGTGTGTTCAAATAGTATTTGGATATGTTTGTGATTGTTTTCATTGATGATATCCTCATCTACTCTCGGAGTGAGGAGGAGCATGCGGATCATTCGAGGGTTGTGTTGCAAACTCTCAAGGATAGACAGTTGTTTGCTAAGTTTAGCAAATATGAGTTTTGGATGCAGTCTGTTGCTTTTCTGGGTCATATTGGGACTAAAGATGGTATTCGGGTTGATTCTCAAAAGATCAAGGCAGTAAAGAACTGGCCTAGACCTACTTCTCCATATGATATTAGAAGCTTCTTAGGTTTGGCTGGTTATTATAGGAGATTTGTGGAAGGTTTTTCTTCCCTTACTTCCCCATTGACCCGGTTGACTCAAAAAAAGGTTAAGTTTCAGTGGTCCGACTCTTGTGAGAAAAGTTTTCAGGAATTGAAGACTCGATTGACTACAGCTCTAGTATTGGCTCTACCCAAGGGCCTTGATAATTTTATTGTGTATTGTGATGCCTCCAAAATTGGTTTGGGTTGTTTTTTGATGCAATGGGGCAAGATGATTGCTTATGCCTCGAGATAACTTAAGGTACATGAGAAGAACTACCGTACGCATGATCTTGAGCTAGCGGCCATGGTTTTTGCTTTGAATATTTGGAGGCACTACTTGTATGGTGTGCATGTGGATGTTTTCACCGATCATAAGAGTCTTCAATATGTGTTCACTCAAAAGGAATTGAATTTGTGACAAAGGAGATGGCTTAAGCTCCTTAAGGATTATGATATGAGTGTGCTTTACCATCTGGGTAAGGCCAATGTTGTGGCGGATGCTTTGAGTAGGTTGTCCATGGGAAGTGTAGCTTCTATTGAAGATGGAAAGAAGGATTTGGTTAAAAAAGTTCATAGGCTTGCTTGGTTGGGAGTTCGCCTTATGGACTTGACCAAAGGTGGTGTGATTGTAACTAATGGTGCTGAATCGTCCTTGGTGGCTGAGGTGAATGCCAAGAAAGACCAAGATCCCGTTCTATTTCAGCTTAAGGGTGTAGTTCATCAGCAAAGGGCTGAGATTTTCTCCCAAGGGGGAGATGGTGTGCTTCGTTATCAAGGTCACTTATGTGTGCCAGATGTTGATGGGTTGAGATAGCAGATTTTGTCCGAGGCTCACAGTTCTGGATACTTCATTCATCCGGGTGCCACTAAGATATACCATGACCGACGGAAAGTCTTTTAGTGGAATGCTATGAAGAAGGACATAGCAGAGTTTGTGGTTAAGTGTCCCAATTGTCAACAGGTAAAGGTGGAACATCAAAGGCCAGGTGGTAGGCTTCAGGATATTGACCTTTCCACTTGGAAATGGGAAGCAATCAATATGAACTTTATTATGGGTTTGCCACGTACTCGAAGGCAACATGATTCTATTTGGGTGATCGTAGACTGGATGACCAAGTCATCCCATTTCTTGGCTGTTAAGACTACAGATAAAACGGATGATTATGCCAGACTCTACATTCGGGAGATAGTCCGATTGCATGGTGTTCCTTTGTCTATCATTTCTGATTAGGGTCCTCAGTTTACATCCCAATTTTGGAGATCATTTCAGAAGGGTCTTGGTACTAAGGTGAAGCTTACCACAACTTTTCACCCTCAGATGGATGGCCAGGCCGAGCGTACTATTCAGACTTTGGAGAATATGTTGAGAGATTGTGTTATTGACTTTAAAGGAAATTGGGATGATCACTTACCTCTTATCGAGTTTGCCTACAACAACAGTTTCCACTTTAGCATCTAGGTGGCTCCATATGAGGCACTTTATGGCCGGAGGTGTAGATCTCCTATTGGTTGGTTCGAGGTTGGTGAGGCAACCTTGATTTGTCCAGATTCTATGCATGAGACCATGGAGAAAGTATAACTTATTCGGGGAAGGTTGAAGACCGCTCATAGTCGACAAAAATCTTATGCGAATGTGAGGAGAAGGGAGTTGGAATTTGAAGTTGATGATTGGGTTTTCCTTAAGGTGTCACCCATGAAGGGTGTAATGAGGTTTGGCAAGAAAGGAAAACTTAGTCCTCATTTTGTAGGTCCTTATCGGATTTCGAGGAGAGTTGGTAGTGTTGGTTATGAGTTGGAGTTGCCAACGGAGTTGGAAGCAATTCTTCCAGTTTTCCATGATTCCTTGTTGAAGAAATGTGTTGGCGATCCAAGGTTGATTATTCCTTTGGAAGAGGTAGGTGTGAAGGATAGTCTTACTTATGAGGAGGTTCCCGTGGATCGTCAGATTCAGAGGTTGCGAAATAAGGAAGTCGCTTCGGTAAAAGTCCTTTGGAGGAATCAGCTTGTTGAGGGTGCTACTTGGGAAGCGAAAGAGGCCATGAAGGCCAAATATCCTCATCTCTTTCCTTCCGATTCAGTTCCACCTTAAGGTACTAGTTTCCTCCTTAGTATGTCCCTCAGATTCTACTCCATCAGTCCCTCTCATGATTTTAGCATGCATCCATGTTTTACGAAGTTAGTTTATCATGTTTTCAAGTTGAAAAGTTCAAATTTTATGATTACCCCTTGATTTCTATGTTTTGATGTTTGGTTGGCCTGTTTTCCCCTCAGTTTCCCTTATCTAGCCTTCGTTCGAGGATGAATGATCCCAAAGGGGAGATATTGTAACACCCCGTACACGTATTCAGCTGTTCAAGTTAAAAAACCAAGAAATTTCTCATGTTCCAGGTTTCACGAGTCCAACCACAGATTGTGGTTCGAACCATAACTCGTGGAAGGCACTCGTGAATGTCTTTTGTGACTCTGCTCTGAGGTTTGAGAACCACGAGTCAAATGATGACTCGTCATTTGAACGACGGGTCTGTCCTGTTGACTCGTGGAAAAGGATCAGAGGATTGTTAATTTCCCCAGTCCCTTCCAGAGATTATGAGTCAAGTCCACGACTTATCATTTGAATGAAAAATCGTGGATTGACTCATGGTTTGACTGTAGTCAACTGACCCTCCAGTGAACGATGACTTCAAATGACGACTCGTCATAACTTCTACAGGTCCGTCCTGTTGACCCATAGAATTGAAGCTGCAACTTGAAATTTTAGCCTGAGTTCGATGACTCCAGACGACGAACCGTCATCCAAACCACGACTCGTAGACTGAGTCATGGTCACTGGAAGTTGACCCATTTGCAGCTTTTTCCCAATTAATAATTTTGGTCATTTCCCACCCTATAATGTATTAAGTGAAGTCATTTTGACTACTTTTAGAAGGGTTTTCACCCATATTACCCTAAGTCCCTCTTAAGTTCATCATTCTTGACTTAAAGAGGAAAATTGCTCTCAAGCTCACATCTCCAAGCTCTAAGTCAAGTCTCCTAATTCTTTTCCAATCAAGTGGGTAGTCTTCCACCAAGGTATGTGAGTTTCTAACAATTGGTTCCTTTCACCCTTGTGCCCAAATTCCCCAACTCTTATTTTGAATTATGAAGATATGAAATTAGGGTTTTGATCCAAAAATTGGGGAAAGTTTATGAAATCAGTTTCTATGTTTAAATTCATGGTTTCTTCTTGATTACTCATGATTAGGTATGATTCTCTTATTGGTTTTAAAAGCCCAAGCATGAAAGTTGATTTATAGCATGAAACTATGAAATTGTATGTTTTCAAGAAAAACTTGGCATGATTAGATATCATGGCCTTTATGTATTTATGAAATTGCATGCCTAATTCTTCAAGTATGAATTTAGAAAGAAAATCATGTTTTTGAATTATGTCTATGCTAAACTTATGAACTATGATATGAAAGTTGCATGATAACCGATGTGTTTTCATGCTTTATGTATAAGATTTGGCATGAGAGTATGCCCTTATGAATAAGATTTGGCATGAGAGTATGCGTTTATGATTATGAGCTACACGTGCATATTTTTGGAGTAGTATTTAGCACCGAGAGGACGGGGTGAGAGTACCCTTAGTACCATAAACTACGTTGCCAGCGTAGGTCATGATATGATATGATATGTGCCTTAAAGTCTTATGAGAGTGGATCCACGTCTTTATGTATGGTGTCCTTGCCTTAGCGGGACATAGGATAACTTTGCCAACTAGGGTTATATAGTTGGATATGGTGACTTATTCCTTGGCAGGGTTCAAAGTCAGCTTTGCTAACTGGGTTATATAGTTAGATTCCATGTAGCTCACGTGGTCTCATATCGGTTATAAGAAACTCCCGTAGGTTATGTTTTCAAGTTTTCTAAGCTTTATGAACTTTCTTATGAAACATCATCTTACTGGCTTTTGCCTTATGACTTAGCTTTTCATGTTGATATCTTTTCATGATACTTTACTACGTATGAATTATCTTTAAGTACCTTTTTTAAGCATGTTTTCCTTACTTATGCATTGCTTACATACTTAGTACATTCCATAGTACTAACGCATATTGCGCTGTATCTTTTTATGATGCAGACTCAAGTACCCCTTCTCAGCTTTGTGGCTAGAGTCTCCGGCCACTTCCTTAGTCAGCTGTGGTGAGTCCTTATGGTTCGAGGACTAGTTATGCTTTTCCTCATGTTAGCTTTACTTTTATACTCCGAGTTAGCTAGGGTATTGTCGTAGCAAATCTTATGTTATGACTAGAGGCTTTCAGATATAGTTTGTATTCGAGTTCCCCTTTTTGATATTGTATGTTATGTGGCCCTTAAACCTTTATTGATGTTTCCTTATTGGGTTTCCGTATTATGATTCCGCTTATCTTTTGTTATGCTTGAGAATGCTATGATCAAGGGTTAGCTTGGGATCCTTGTGGTACCGAGTCCCGTGTTACGTCTAGTGGGTAACCTCGGGGCGTGACAGGTAGAGAGGTCTGCTTACTTGCTCGATATTGAAGATACTCATTATATTCCTCTTCAGATAAATAAACCCATTGATTGACTTTAGTGTTAGTCTGAGCAACATGAGCATTTTTAGGTGGTCGATGATGCAAAAAATATCATACTTCACGAGTGTGTCCAAATCTACTATAATAACTACACTTAGGTCAAGAATAGCATACTTCACGAGGTGTCTAAGCATATTACAATAATTATACCTAGGTCAAGATCTTCCAAAATAACTCCCCCTTATCGATTCTTTATGGATTGTAATGTTTGATTATTAGATCTCTTTATTAAGGGTTCAAACTTAATCATAGGACCTTAAAAAGGTGATCATATCTTGAAGAAAATAGTATGGGTCATCTCAGAATCTCTGCGCGACACTGATGATAAAATATTTCTTTAATAAATGGCCAAAAAAAGGTGCTGAAGTTGCCGAAACTCTAATTTTGACAAATGAAATATGGAGAAAACTACAGGAATATGGTTGGAGGGCATGTATGATTTCAACAGAAAAAGAACAGCTCAGAAAACTCACTGGAAAATGTCTCACGCTCCCAACACGTGACACAGATCTCACCGAAAAATTGCACTTTGAAGCAGCATGTAAGAGCACGTGAGGTGCTAGTTTTTGGTTGTTCCTATCGAGGTTTTGCCACTTGAGATTTCTGAGGCTCGTGACAGTGTTGGTTTTTCCACAACACCCACAGAACTAAAAATGACATAAATCAGCCCTAAAAGTCACCAAAAATTGATGCACGGTGACCTGTCTGACTGAATTTTCTTTTCCTGTAGTTTCTCACTAATGCTCTGATACCATGTGAGAAATATAGGAGAAAAATATTATTATATTGTGTTTCTACATTATTACACAATAACTCTATATGTAGACACTATAATACAATTCTTTACCAAGTAGAATTCTATATACTTTTCCTATTCCTATACCAACTAGGATTCTATATACTAATCCTATTCTGATTCTAACATCAAGTGTATCTTTCATGTTCCTTTAATTTTTGTTATAGAAAAATTCACCATAAAAATTATCTCATCGGGTCCAACGAGATCATAAGATGCAAACAATTCTTTGTTAACACACAGATGACATGAGACACCAGAACTATCTACCATTCCCCTGGGTTGCCAATCAAGTTGCATTAAGAAAATTTGGCACATAAATTTTTCACTTCTCTATTTGATTCAGCCATATTTGTTGAACCCTTGTTCTTGCCTTTCTTCAACATCCGATAATCCAGAGCCTTATGGCCATCTTTAGCTCAGTTGAAGCTGTTGCCTTTGAACTTTTTCATTGGCGAATTGCTCTTTGATCCAGAAGGCTTCTTTCTTTTCTTTGTAATGATCCTTCCGGTCAGGTTCATATTTTTGCCTTCTTTGTACTATTAAAGTTTTACTCTAGCGGCCCTAAGTCATTTATGACTTGCTGAGACTAGTGGTTTGATGCCCGGATCATTCGTTAAGTTGTTATGACCATTTCCCTATTTTAGAGCTTTAACTTAGGAAATTATTGACTTTAGTTAACATTCTTAGAAAGTGTGATTAGAATCGAACTCCAACAATTTTGTTAGCGCCAAAGCATGGATTTTTTTCTAGTGGACCTTTAGTCGGGGCCTGGGAGATTTGGGTATGGTTTTATCTCACTTTCTAAGATTTTAGGCCTGTTGAAGTTGGGAGTTTGACGTTGGTCAACTTTCAATGATTGGAGCATCAAATTCAAAATCTGATGGTTTCATCAGCTCCGTAATGTCGAGTTTGGGTTAGGTAGGTGGTTGGTTCAGGTCCCGGGTGAGCCAGGCTCATTTTGGGTGTTCGATTGAAATTTGTAAGTATTGACTCAGGTTAACATTTCATTGAGATGACCTTGTATAGAAGTTTCGTTGATTCTGTTGAGTTCAGAACGTCGTTTTAACTTAAGTTACATGTTTGATTTGCATGAATCAGGTTTCGATTGTGCCCTGAACCCTCGTGGGAGTGTTTCTAAATTGCTGGTTTTTCTGCCTGCTCAGCGCGATTGCGCAAGGGCACCGCGATAGTGCCCTTGGTGCTTTACTCCTCTAGCGCAATCGCGCCTGGGCACCACATTCGCGTCGGTGCCCCTGTTGCTCATTCAGTGCGATCACGCCTGGGGAAAGTTGTTTTATCCCTTTTCAGAAAGGAATTTGAGTTTAAAAGGAAATAAAATGGTTTTCAACACTTTCAATTTATTTCAAACTTAAAAGAGAGTTTCAAAATAATTTTAAAATAAAACAGAGTCGCCGCTTAATTTTTTATAAAGAAATTAACAAAACTTTAAAGAATTTCAAAGACTTAAAAAATAGAAATAAATCTTTAAAATTAGAGAAAATGGGTAAGAGTTCAAGTAACGTCTTAAGAAGGGTTTTAAGGAACTTAAGAACGTCCGTTTAGAAAATGGTTGACCAAAGAACAATTTTGACTATCTTAAAAGAAAATGACTAGACCCTACATGGTGGGACTACATTGGTATGTTGTTGTTGTTGTTAAAAGAAAATGACTAATTTTTGAAAAGAGTTGAAATCATGAAAATAGCAAGGATATTAAAGACTTGAAAAATATAGGAACCTTAAATAAAGAAATAACTTATTTTAACTAAGTAAAAGGAAAATTCACTTTAAGGAAATGAAATAAAAAATTTAAAAAAGAAGACTTGAATTAATTTGTTATAATTAACATTATTAAAATTACAAGAAAATAAGTAACTCATGAAAAAGGAGGCCATTTGGAAGAATATGATTTTATTATACGAAAATAGGAAGTGACTTAAAGATAAAAACTTTATAGAAAATATTAACTTAACTAAATAAGAAAATTTTAGAAAATTATTTTAACTAACCTTATGAGAAAGCAAGAGCTACAAGGCTATTTTAAAAGCAACTATTCAAGTAGGGATTACTCCTTAAAGAAAATCTCTTTGAATTAATGTAACTAAAAATAATTTGGAGATTTATTTAACTAATCTTTGAAAATGAAGAAAGCCTTTTTAATATTTTTAAGAAAACCGGTTCAAGTGATGAATTGTTTAAAGAAAAAAATAATCTAACGAGAATTAATTTATTTATAATCCATTTATAACAAAGACAAATTAGATGAAAAATCCAAACAAGGAAAGGAAAAGCAAGGATAAAAATTAATATGGCAATACTTAGGAGATTTATCTGGATTAATTAAAGTAAAGTTAGTTAATACAAACAATTAATCATGAATAAATTTACAAATAATATAAGAGAAGAGTTGAGAATTGGGCCCTTTTTGGCCCATTGCAAAAGTTGTCCATATCTTTGGACTTGAAATTATGGACTTTGGGTCCATTTTGTCCACTGGTATATCAGTTGTATAGTACAACCCCTTTTCTCTATATTTTTTTGTATATCAGACGCATATGATTGTCTATCAGTCCCATATGCTCATATTTTGGTATTCCACTTGTATGCCAGGTTCCATTTCTCCACTCATTTGCTGTATATCATGTGTATACTGATGTATATTAGTGTATATCAGCCTGCTTCTTCATGTATTAGTCCATTCTTTGGACTTGGCATGGGTCTTGACTCGAGATTGGACTTTTCCCATCGGGAATGCAAGTGAAGGGATAGAGTCCCATGGGATTCACCGGTGTTCATGCATAATAAGAGGAAGGAGATAAATATTAATCATCAATTCAAAGTAAAGATTCAAATTATAAACTTTAAATATAAAATATGTATGCAAGTGTCTTGCAGTACACAATGGCTTATGTAGTCCAAATAACTAATTGATGAACTCATAATCAAACACTAACAAGGTCATTCTAGCACTTATCATTATTCTATTTTCCAGATATCAAAGAAAATAGATGAAAAATAATAAAATTACAGAACATTGGGATTAAAGCAAAAATGAAACAAAGACATATTTCACCTCATAAAGAGAAAAACGAAACCAGGTTGCATCAGAAACTTAAAGGAGAATCACGATATTTCAGAAAATAGTAGTTCAAAACATGCTAAGTGATTGATCATGAAGAGGCAGGAAAATCATGTTTAAGCATACCATAACTAAACCACCACTATTATACACACAAGAAAATCTTTATTAACAAATACTGGTCTGGATTCTTCTTTAGGATAAAGGAAATCTCTTGGAAAAGAAAAGTAGACATTTTCAATTCTGATGGAATTTGAAGTAAAGAAAAGAAGAAGAAGAGAAGTCATCCATAGTTTTGAAACCAGAGTAAAGCTCAAGCTCAAGTCATTGACCCTCCTAACAGGTTCTTGATAGACCTTCAAGATCAACCAAGGAAAAAGACATTGACACATTATTTCAACAAGTCTTTCAATAGTGTTATAAAGGACACAAGTGTTCTAAGAGCAACATAGCAATACTCAAAATTACTGATTAAATAATCTTTACACTTCAAGAGGAAACTATGGAGTGTTTAAGAGTGATTGAGTTACCATTCTTTTAAACTCCAAATGATACAAAAGGAAGTCAAGTAGAGTTTTTAGAAGGTTTAGATACCAAGTAAGCTCATAGGACAAACAAGAACATCCATCATATTCTAAAGCTTGTGCCTTGATCACAACTAAAGAATTATTTTAAAACTATTGTTCTTAGAACTTCTGTGATATAGGGATTATGAAGGTCCTTGAACCAAACTCAAAATAGCCTCATCCATTAACCTGGATGACTGTTTTGGTCACTATTTTTGTAAAGAAACTAAAGAAAACATATACTCAAATACACAAAGAATTAATAGCAAACCAACAAAGAAAACCTGAATCAATGTGCCATAAGTCTACTGTATTTAAACGCATCCAACAGAACCTTCACATGTTCCTCTTGTGTCCAACATATCAATCACATACTCTTAAACCATCAAGGGAGAAAAATGGGGAGTATCAGGACTTTAGGAGCACATGGAGAAGCCAAACTTGCAGGTTCGACGCTTCTCCCAAGCTCAACCCATTATCCCTTTTAATTGCACAGCCCCAACAGTGTTCAAACAACAATGAAATGAGAATAAACTCAAACAAAAAAACCACAACAAACAAACATGAGAGCGGAGATGAGAAGCAGTGAAAATAAAGAGTGACTATTACCTTTCTTCAGGTAGCAAAACTGGGAGCAAATGAGTTGAACTTTTAATGACTTTCCAATGAATTCAAGCTTTCCTTTTAAAAATGTAACACAAAAGACCCAGAAAAATCTTCAAATGAACTAGTATTTCTTGCTTTGTTACAGTTTGAATTTTCAGATTTCCCCAAAAATCATAAAAAAAGACTCTCCAAGATTTTTGCTATCTGAAAACTCACCCCTTCACAGTGGAGAGTGAGAGGTTTATATAGGGGGAATTTAGGGTTTCCAACGGATGGAATTAGGGGGAAAACATTGGCGAATTTCGGAAAAGGGTGTGAAGGAATTCCAAAATTCAAAATCAAAATCCTTTGATGAAGACACGTCGGTACCTTTGGGTACGAATTCCATCATATACCAATGATTTTGAGGGGTTTACACTGTGATTTCAGGGAAGGAAAACGTTGAGATGCCACCTGGAGCTTCTAGGTTCTTCTAGAACATGGACAACTCAATATCTCACACCAGTAGATGGAGATGAGAGGAAATTAACGGAGGATAACAATTTGGGGGAAGGTTTAGGGTCATTTGGAGCTGATGTCATCATTGTTTGGTAGCAAGTTGATGGAGAAGGAGTTGGGTTGTTTGTTGTCATTATTTTCTGAGAGAAGAGAAAGAAGAAGAGATAAGGGGGAAGGGTGTGTTTGTATGAGTGGGGCTCATAGGAGAAAGGACATTGCATCCTTTTTGGAAAAATAATAGGGGCGTGGGGAGCGTGTGTATATGTTTTAAGGGAATATAAGGTATGTGTGTGTACGTATTAAGAGTTGGTGAGAGTATTAGAGTGCGCCGGGTCGGGGGCTTAATATTGGGCTTAGGAGTGATTAATTGGGCTAGAAATGGCTGATAAAGGGAAGGATTAAAATAGTTGAGGATTTGGCCACTTTTCTTTGCAAATGTGGCCTGATTTGGTTGTGGTGATAACCAATTGGTTTGAATTTTAGCCAAACTATTAAAATTAAAGAGTTTAGGCTGAAATTGGAACAAATATAAACTAAATACGAACTAATTAATTGAGCTTTTATTATTTAAAATAACTAAAAAAAATTATTTTGCCACATATTTAATTATGCATTTATAAAACACCAATTTCTCACTTTATTTCCTGGCTAAATCATTTTGACCAAAATTGACAATTGAAAACATTTTGAAATAATTTTGGGGAAAATCCTCTAAATACCTATTAAAATTCATAAAAATAATATGCATCTACATATTATAAGTATATGTAAACATATTTTTATTTATGAAAATTATAGAATATTCTCTGAGATTAATTTTGAAAAAATTCTTCTAATTGCAAAATTAATTATTTAAAATTTAAAAGCTCAATAATTAATTCGATAGTGGAAGGCAAAAATTGAGTGTCAACAACCGTGATCGCACCAGTGCTCCTGCTGCCTTCTTTAGTGCGATCACGCCTGGAGATTGCGATCTTGCTGCTCTGTGACCTGCACTATTAAATCTTGTCTCTTCAAAATTTCAGCCTCATTTCTCATTTCCCCTCTCACTATAAACCATCTCCCTCACAAAAATCTTGGGAAATATCATATCATAGTCGTGGGAATTCATCGATTGGTGGTTTCCATCATTTCCTCCTTCAATTAGGTAAGCCTATTTTCTCCAACTTCTCCATAGCCATGGATAAGCTTCCATGGTTGATTCCTAACTCTTCTTAGGGTGGATTCTTGTGTTTTAGCTACGCGGTTAGGGATTAATCATTAGCTGAGACGCGTATTTTACCTTGCTGACCTTGTTCCCTCTCTCTGTGGTACGCAGTTCTCCGTTATTATTCTTGGTTATGAAAAGTTTTCACATTTTAATTCCTCTTCTTCTCCGAGCTATTTCAGGCCTATTCCTTACCCAAATTATGCTCATTTTCTGGGCATGAGTTCCTGGCAGTGTTGGGAACTCCATGGTAACTTTCATTTTTGATTTTAGGTCGCGAAGCCCAGGGGTCTGCTTTTGACCCAGATTTTAACCCAGCTAAATTATTAGCATTATGGGTATTGTTAGCTTCATATTGATGAGTAGATTGTGTTCTTAATAGTGTGATTGTTATTTGGGGCTTCTCTGAGCAGTTCGGGCTTGAATGATGTCTTTCCTGTGGATTATCGTCGTACGTCAAGTAGGTTATGGCTTACCGATCTTAGACTTTGCTTATATAGAATATAATTATACTATTTAGCATCTTTGGGTTGGGTTTACTAGGTTGACACCCCATAACTTGTCCACTTTTTTTTTATCTGTTCTTACTTCTTATGCTTCAGTATTTGAGCTAGTTTGGTAGCATTACCCGTACGACCTGGAGTGGCTTTTGCTTATGACTTTGGACTATAGTTGGGGGGATATTTGAGAAATGTCCATGAGTCCCAGATATTGATTCGCAATTATGATCTGGTTATTTGTGTTGTAGAGCGGACTGAGCCTGTGCAGAGCTGGTAGGTTGATTATGAGCTGTTGATTATATATGGGCATAACATCATCATGAAAAGGGTTTTCTGTATTAATTTGTTACTACTACAAGGATATGGGCCTAACTATCACCGATTTTCTCACTTTACATGGCCCTGAGAGCCCATTTTCAGTGATTAATGGTTATAAATATGATTTGAAAATTGGTTTTATGGATCTTCTTGGAGTAACAGAGATTATATGATGATTTTATCACTTATTCTTAAATTATACTAGACTCAGCTGGGCCGGAGTGCTAGATACATGGCTTTATTACTGATTTTAGGGGGATAGCCTTCAAGCACGCATATTGAGATCTTGAGCATTTTTATATGGTCACGAATACCTCCATGAACCTAGTCGATCTGGACTAGGGGCTACAGGCTTAGAGTGTCAGAGGAGGGGTATATGGGGGAGTAGAGGTATATGAGGGAAGCCTTCTATGGGTCCTACGGGCCATGGGGAAGATGTATATGGTACCAATGGCATGTCATATCATATCATTCATTTCTGCATGGTTCCACCCCTTGTGTGCTATTTGCTGAGTGTACGCTCTGGTAGTATGGGATGCCGGAGGGTTTGCTTTAACTTGTATATATTCCTCGGGTGTATGAGCGCTCGTTGGGATTATAGGTAGATTAGTTTACTTACTCCTATGGTAGTTACCTACTAGTTTACTTATGATTATCCTTACCTTGTGAGTTGTATTATTAGCATGCTTATGTTTAGTTTCCTTTCTTTCCTTCCTATAATTTGAGGTTATCGACACACCGCCCTATTCTTTAACCTTTTCTTTATTTACTGTTATCGCAAGGACCCAAGTGCATTCTTTACTCTTTTATCTATGTTCTGAGATACATCTTTTATGGCTAGTTTAGTATACTTATGACTTCTATCTGTGGCTATCTTCCTTGTGCTTTACTCTGTTTGCTTCTGTGACCTTTTCCTTTCTTATCTGCTATTTACTTCTTTTATATTTTATATATTCTTAGTCAACCGATAATGCCTATTGGGTACCCGTTGCTATGCAATTGGTGCTCATACTACACTTTTGCATCTTCCTGGTGTAGATCCTAGTGTGAGCTATCGCCATTGACATGCGAATTTGTGCATCTCTTAACATCTGAGACTTAGGGTGAGCTCCTGGCAACCCGGGCTTGGCTATATCTCCTCTTTTGGCAGTTGACTCTTTTGTTTATTCAGAGACACTTGTATAGTTTATTTTGTACTCTCTTATACTCTGTATATTTGGTAGTGGCTCCTATACTTTTGATACCAGGTCATGGGATGGTGTAGTTCTATATTTATATATTCAGATTGCTTTCCTTCCTCTTTCTTTCTTATCTTCTTACACTTATTATACTTCTTGTGCGTGCTTACTTAGAGTGTAGCCCATTACTAATCATTCTGGGAAACGAGGATTGGTTCGCCTATAGGGGGTTGTAGGCGCTATTATGACCTGAGAAATCAGGTCGTGATAGCTTAGTATCAGAGCCTAGGTTCACCAAAGTCATCAGTATAGGAGCCAATGTCTAGTAGAGTACTGCAGATTGGGGAAGAGACATCCGTACCTTATCTTCGAGAGGCTACAATGATATTTTAGGAAAATGAGTCTTTTCTTTCTTCTATATTATTTGTCTTATCCTAGATGGTTTCCTGGAATCTCATTTGTTCCATTCATTCTTCCGCATATGGTTCGTATGAGATCTTCAACAGTGGACAAGGGCAAGCCTTCAGCACCAGCATCTTCGGCTCCAGCCCGAGGATGGGGTAGACCTAAAGGTTCTAGACGAAGGCATGCCAGAGCAACAACACTAGTTAGAGTTTCTGAGGCCGAGTATGAGCCTGAGCTAGTTCCAAATCAGCAGCCCTTGGACCAGGGGACATCCTAGGTGCCACCAGGGCCAGTAGCAGCATCTGTATCAATACTAGCACTAGCCTCAGTTCCTACACCAGATATTCAGAGCGTGCTTCTTCAGTTGTTAAGTATGGTTGAGGGTCAGCCTTCTGATATAGCCCAGAGATCTGCTCAGGGGGTAGCCCTGGGTGTTCAGAGTTTGGGAGCATAACCTGCTACTGCAGCTCCCCATGCACAGGTCCATCCAGTGCCTACACTTTCTCAGCCCCTTGCTCCTCGCCTAGTCATGTTAGAGTTGGAGAAGAAGGCTTGGGTTCAATTTCTGAGATTACCTCCACCGAGGTTATCCGGTGCTCCTCGACAGGATGCCCATGAGTTTATTACTACTTATGAGGAGATGATCCATCATCTTGGACAGTTGGATGCCCATAGAGTAGATTACACCATCTATCAGCTGGAGGGGCAAGCTAAGCTTTGGTAGAGGGTCCAAGTAGCTTGCAAACCTTCTGAGTCTCCTCAGTTGACTTGGAGAGAGTTCTATGATGCCTTTATGGCCATATTCTTGCCACAATGTGACCATGAGTGCTGTAGGGAGCAGTTCACCTGGTCGATGCAGGGGCCTATGACAGTATCTGAGTATGAGACCCACTTTCACCAGTGGCACCATTTTGGGCTATGATTATTCTGATAGAGCCAGATCGAATTTGTCGATTTGTTTGGAGGATTAGGATAGAGCTTTGGTAGACTGCAGAGATACTAGTTTCTAGTAGATGACCATTTTTGGCTATAGCGAACCATACCCAAATATACCATTCCCATCCCTGAACCTACATTACAAGATGAGAAAAGTCCTATAGTGATCGTGATTAAACTGTTTGAAAGCCAAGGCATAGAAAATAAGGGCAAGCCTATGGTATTGTGCATGTACAACTTGAATTTCATTGCGAGAGTGAGCGTATTCCTAGTCCCTATTTGTTGAATATAATTCTGTGTGAGCGGGACCTCTTTGTTGTAAGGGCACTGGAGTAGACTATGATTACTGACTAATTGGGATGACTGTCCACTGTGTATGATGTTGTGCTCATGAATATCATGTTGTCATCCATGTATTTGTCTTGTGTTGTCTTGATGACTTGTATTTATGCACTGGTTTTGAACTGATATGGAGAGGGTACAAATTCTATGGACTGAAAGGATGTTTGAACCATATTGCTGCTGTAGTTCCTAGCTTCCTTTTATCTAAGTGTCATTTTAGTTTGTATTTTTGTTTGTTGCTTCAGGAAAAAACAAACATTCTAAGTTGAGGGTGCTGATGTGATGGGATTTGACGGTACTTTTGACGCTTAAAACTAAGAATTTTGGGAGTTCTTAAGTGTGTTTTGTTAGATATGATGTTCGTTTGTTACATGTGCAGGGAAAAGTGTTGAAAAGGTAAAAAGACCAAAGAGTTGTAGTTTTCTGGGTAAAAAGGCATATCCCACGAGCATGGGATCCACCACAGCCCATGGGAGAAGGTGTCAGGATGAGATAGAAAGAATTAAAGGCAAAACTCAATCCCATGTACAGCCACGACTAGCGTCGGAGCAACCATATGCCATCACACTTTCTCATGGGAATGGACCAGTAGAACTAAAGCTACTACGTTAATTCTGATGATCAGCCACAACGCCCATGAGAGCCACGACGGGACATTGTAGGGCCCATCAAAAGGAGCCAGAGGCAATTGTAGAAGCAGAGCTGCTAGCCGATGAGCTACCCACGATGGGCATAGCGACCACGATGGACCATTGTAGTTTACCTTGGAAACAAGGTAAAGAGCCTGAGACACAAGGGAATAGAAAGTCTAACGGGCACCCACGATGCTTGTGGCACCCACGACGGCCAGTGGGGCTTGCCTGTCAGAACTATCACGTCCACCTATCCTAATCAGTTAGGATTTGGTCTGTTTTGTGTATAAATACATTCCCTTAGGTTCTATTTCAGAGTTATGCACTAGTTACATATTATTACACATTACTTACATTTTCTGGAGACATCATAACACTATTTTGAGAATCTAAAGATTGTTGTTGATTTATTGAAATGTTCTTGAGGATTCAAGATTTCCGGTTTTCTTTCCTTGTTCTTGTAAGTTATAATCATGATCTCTTTGTCTAAATCTGGTTATATTCTTACAAACATGAGTAGCTAAATCCACAACTAGGGTTGTGGGAACCATGAAGGATTAACAAAGTAGGCAAAGTACTTGGTAATTCTAGGATGGTGTTTATGCATGTATTGTTCTTCCCTTTGCTTTGATTGCTTTTTAATGATTGCAAACATTAGAACTCGCCTTATTCTTACTTGGCAAACCAAGGAGGTAACAAGTGGGAAAAGAGTTGGTTACAATGGATATTTGAGGCTCTCAACCCTCATCTAATAGCTTGACCTTGTCCCAAAATAGCTAATCTAGGGTCAAAGGTAGAGGTTAGTGAAGCATACACTCATAGAAGGACCAAGTTGCGTGGTGAAATTCATATATCTAGGGAACCAACCATTTAGGTGAACCTAACTTACCGATCTTGCATGCTAAGCACCAAAATAGCTTACTAAGTATAAAGCCTTACTAAGTTTTTGTCTCGTGGGGAACACTACCCTAGTGGCTTCTCTCATTGATTACAACACTTGAAACTGTTGCTTTGTTACTTGTTCAAATTTGAATTATGACTACTACTTGTTACTACAAACCCCCTTGTAGGGAAATAAACGGCTAAGAGTGCGAGTAAATATAATTGACCCTAGCCCTTTCATATTCCCTGTAGGATCGACCCTAACCTTCATTGGGTTCTATATTTGAACAACAACTCTATACGCTTCTAAAAGGAGGTGTAATTTGGGCGTATCATCAACATTCATAGAAGACGGCCTTGGATGGAAATTCTATCAGTACTATTAGTTCCGGAATGTCGACTTTAGGCTAGAGGAACCTCTAGTTAGGGTCCCGAGGCTTCCAAACTCATTTTTAGGTGTTGAGTTCTATTTTTGCTTAAGGTTGGTTTTTGAGTGTTGGGCACACTTTTTGTTAAATCAATCTCCGTTGGTAGTTCCTTCAATTTCGTTGAGTCCAGAATATTGTTTCTGGTACGTTAGCATAGTTCATTTGCGCGCGTGGAGTCATGGATGAGTCCTGTGGGTCCATTCAGAGACTTTTTCCCCCTTGGTTTTCTGCTAGTTGTTATTTCAGGTTCAGGCCTATGGCCTTAATCATGACCGCAAAGGAATCCATTGCGATCCCAATGGTCTGCCTTGTTGGTCATCGTGACCACGAGGGTCCCTTCACGTGATCTTGATGTAAGGCCCATGGACTCGCCCCTCTTTGTTCTACACGATCGCGAGGCTCCTTCTCGTAACCATCATGAAGGGCTTTCCCCCTTGTTCTTCACGACTACATGGAAAGACATCATGATAGCGATGGTCTAGCTAGCGTGGTCCATGTGACCGCCTAGGGTCCCTTCGCGATCGCGAAAAAGGACCCCTGGACAGTATATAAACTTTCTTCTTCATTTTTATCACTCCAACTCTGCCCAAACTCCATTGTTATCATTCCAAGCTCCTCAAAACATCAAATTACTCTAATTCTTGGTGCTGGGGTGTGAATTTCTTACCTGTGATTGTTTCTCCATCATAATTATAAGTTTTTACCCGTTTAATTTCTGTAATTCTCCTCTTGATTTCCTTAGATTGCTCTTACAGTTGGTAGGCTGTTTTGAGCCTCTTTTTTGGTCAATTTCTTTCAATAATCTGAGCATGCACTCACGGGAGTGTGGTGATCATTGTACGCTCTCTCATTTCTAACTTCAAGTTATAGGGCCAACGGGCCCGCCAATGACCCTAATTTCGACCCGGCTATAATTATAGCAATATGGGTATCGTTGGTCTTATTTTAATGCATAGGTTATGTTTATGATAGTTTGATTTTGTTTTAGATCTTCTCAGAGTGATTTGGGCTTGGACATTGTCATTCTAGTAGCTTGTCGTCGGATGACTGGTAGCGTACGGTTTAACTCTTCTAGACTTTGCATACATAGGTCATAATTGTACTAATTAGAATCCTTGGGTTGGGTTTATTAGCTTGGTACCCTAGACTTTGTTTGCTTCTTTATGTCCATCTTATTTTCACTTCGATGATTGTAGTATTCATTGTAGTTATCTGTATAGCCTTGTATTTGACTCTGGACCATAGATGATGGATTATTTGGGGGATGTCCATGAGTCCGAGACATTGATATTCGATAATTGAGCTGGTTATCTATGTTGTAGAGCGATTAGAGCATGTGCAAGGCCGATAGATTGATTGTGATCCGTTACGTTACTGTTTGTGATTGAGCATGCCATTGTCATGTATATAAAGTGGTTTTCTACAGGTTCTTCTACTATTTTGCATTCGGGCCAACTATTGATGGTTTTCTAAACCTTGCATGGCCCTGAGGGCCTATTTTTGGTAAAAATGGTTATAAAAGGATTGAAACTGAATTTCATGCATCTTCTTGGGGTAAGAGAGTTAAAAGATGATTTTATTACAATTTTCGCAGTTATATTAGACCCGGTTGAGCTGAGGTGCTATACATGTTTTACTATTTGTTTGAGATGGTATTAGACTCGGTCAACCTGAGCATCAGACTTGTTTTACCATGGTTTTAGACCCAGTTATGCCCAAGCGCCCTTGTTGGGATTTTTGAGACTTGATTCACTAATTTAGACCAGGGTAGCACCCCGGGCATGCATTTTTTGAGATTTGGTGACTTATTTGGATCCGGGTACACTCCAGACGATTATGTTGAGATTCTGAGATTTAGTTTGTGGTTAAGGACCTCCATGGACCTTGCCAATCCAGACCAGGGGCTGTGGGCCGAGTATGCTGGAGGAGGGGTATACTATGTAGTTTAGGTATACGGGCCGTGTCCTTCCATAGATCCTACCTGCTGGGCCTATAGGCACCGAAGGAGGTACATACAAAGTTACTGTTCAACCTAGTTTTTCACTATTGTATCATATCATTCATTTGTGTCTTATTCCACCCTTGTTTGTTGTATGCTGACTGTACGATCCGGTAGTATGTGATGCCGGAGAGTTTGTTTTCACTTGTATGTGTTCCTCGGGTGTATGGGTGCCTGTTGGGACTGTAGGTAGGCTTGTTCTTGTTATATCCTGTTGTAGCATTATTTCATTCAATAAATCTTATGATTATTTATGCGATAATATTTACCTTGTGTGATTCACTGCCAGCATGTCTATGTTTAATTTCCTTCCTTCCTTCCTTTTTATTGAGGTTACTGATGTACCACCTCCTCCCTAAACTCTCTCTCTCTCTATATTGTTATTGAAAGGACCCCATGTGCGTTCTTTCTTTCTTTCACCTGAATCTGTGAGATATATATATTTCTACTAGCTAGCCGAGCATGTTTGTTTTGTCTTTGTATTATTCTTTGCTAGTTTCCGTGTACCTATTTGTTATTTTTGTGACTACTTGTTTCTTTTCTGCTATATTATAGCTCTTATATCTTATATGCACCCAGTCAGCCTATGATACCTACTGGGTACTCATTGCTTAGCAATTGATACTCATACTACACTCTGCATCTTTCTAGTGCAGATTGTAGTGTGGTCCATCGTTGTTGATCCGTTTGAGACTCATGTGGGCTAATTTTTTTGGACTATCCGAGGTTGAGGGTGAGATCTTGATGACCGGGGCTTAGCTTTTAGCTCATCTTATGTATCTTGTACTCTTTTTGCTATTCAGAGACAAATGTGTATATATTCTTTTGGATCCTTTGTACTCTATATATTTAGTAGCGGCTCTTATACTATGATACCAGGTTTTGGGTTTGGTGTAGTTTCCTCCTATGTATTCCTGTTGCTTATTTCTTTACCTTGTTCCCTTGCTTCCTCTCATTTATACCGTTCTTTTGCATACTGGTTAGATAGTAGCTGATTACTAACTGTTCTAAGCTATAAGGATTGGTTAGCCTACCAGGGGGTTGTAGGTGCCATCATGACCGAGAAATTAGGTTGTGACAACTTGGTATTAGAGCCTAGGTTCACCGGTGTCATCGGTATAGGAGCCAATGTCTAGTAGAGTCCTGCAGATCGGGGTGGAGATGTCCGTACTCAATCTTCAGGAGGCTACAGTGGCATATTAAGAAATTTGACTCTCTTCTTGCTTCTGTGTCGTGCGTCTTATCCTTGATGGTTCCTTAAAATCTCACTTATTATAGTTCATTCTCCCACAGATGGTCTGTACAAGATCATCGACATCAGGTGGGGGAGAGCCTTAGACTCCAGCACCCCCGACTCCAGCTAGGGGCCGGGGAGGTCGCAGAGGTAGAGTTAGGGGTCGTGCCTGAGCAGCGGCACTAGTTAGAGCTCTTAGGGTCAAGGTTGAGCCCGAGATTGTTCCAGAGCAGCAGACTGTGGACCGGGGGACAACCCACGTACCACTAGTGCCAGCACCAGCTTCTGTGCTAGCTTTAGCGCAAGCTCCTTACTTAGATATTCAGGGTTTACTTCTACAATTGTTGGGTATGATCGAGGGTCAGCCTGTTGAGGTAGCATAGACATCCGCTCAGGGGGCTTATCTGGGTGTTAAGAGTTCAGGAGCGCAACCTGCTACTGCGGCTCCCCATGCTGACGTCCTTCCAGTACCATATATTGCACAACCTCTTACTCCTCGCCCAATGATGACAGAGACATAGCAAAAGGCATTGGGTTGATTCCTGAGATTAGCACCGCTGAGGTTTGCTAGTACACCTGGTTAAGATCCACATGATTTTATCACTACTTGTGAGGAGATGCTACATCATTTGGGTTTACTGGAAACTCACAGAGTTGGGCATACTACTTATTAGCTAGAGGGCCCAACTAAGTTTTGGTGGAGGGCCCAGGTTATTTACAGACCATTTTTGTCTCCTCCGTTACCTTGGTCAGAGTCCTATGAGGCCTTTATGGCCAAGTTCTTGCCACAGAGCGACAAAGAGCATCATAGAGAGCAGTTCACCAGACTTATGCAGGGATCTAGGACTCTTTTTGAGTATGAGACTCGCTTCCACCAGCTTGCTCCACTTGGGGCTATGATTATGCCTTCTGATCCTGACAGAGTCCGTAGGTTTGTTTAGGGATTGCGGACAGAGCTTAGACAGCTATCTGAGATATTAGTTTCTAGTGGTTGATCATTTTAGGCTATCGCAGGCTATGTTCATACCATGGAGGATTTACATCTCCATAATCAGAGGGCCATAGATAAGAGGCCTCGACACCAGGACAACTATAGTGGTTCCTATCATAGTGGTAGAGGGTCAGGCTAGTGGGGCCGAGGTTATCAGCCATAACAACACCAGGGTTAGTCTAGTCAACCGGTTCAGGCATCACTTCAGGCTTCTGGTAGTTCTCAATTTGAGCAGGGTCAGAGCAGCCAATAGGGTTATGATGGTCGGTCTCCGTATGTCTTCTGGGGCATCAGGCTATGGTGACCACATTCGTGCAACTAGTTCATCTCGGTAGGGTAGTCTATTAGGGCCCTGTTATGAGTACAGAGTTTTTGGGCACTATGCTAGAGATTTCCCCCAGTGGGGTATAATTCAGCTGACTCAGCGTATCCTGTAGTTTAGGAGGTGGTGGTCAGGCTAGAGGTGGTGCCCACCATGAAAGGACATGTAGTAGGGATGGCGGTTGGTTAGGTGAAGGTCATTGTCAGTTTTATGCGGTCCCTGGGAGACTAAAGGCAGAGGCCTCAAATATTGTGATCACAGGTATAATTTTTGTATGCCGCCAGTCAGGTTTGGCTTTATTTGATCCTGAATCTACTTGCTCATATATTTCTGCCTGCTATTTGCCTTGTTTAGGGTTGGCTAGTGAGCTGTTATCTGTACCTATAGCTGTTTTGACCCCAATAGGAGATTCTTTAGTAGTGGATTGAATTGTAAGGTCTTGTCTAATTTTTGTTGGAGATATTAAGACTTGGGGTGATTTGATGATTCTTGATATGTTAGACTTTGATGTGATTTAGGGCATGGACTGGTTATCCCCTCATTGTGCAGTTTTGGATTGCTATCCCAAGATAGTTACCATAGCCGTGCCCGAAGTATCCCTAATTGTGTGGAAGGGTTATGTCAACTGCATACCATCTGGGATCATCTCTTGTCTTCGAGCTAGAAAGTTGATTTCTCACGGGTGTTTAGCTTATCTAGCATATGTATGAGATGCTAGTGCCTACCCTTCTTCCCCTGAGTCAGTTCCAGTGGTTAGAGATTTCCTAGATGTCGTTTGGGTTAACTAATGCCCCCATGGCTTTCATGGACTTAATTCACAGGGTGCTTAGCTAGTATTTGGACTCATTTATGATAGTTTTCATAGAATACATCCTGATATACTCGTAGAGCAGAGATGAGAATAAGCAGCACTTGCTGATTATACTCCAGACTTTGAGAGATCATCGGCTTTATGCAAAGTTCTCAAAGTGCGAGTTTTGGCTTGAGTCAATAGCATTCCTAGGACACGTGGTGTCTAAGGATGGGATCAGAGTGGACCCAGGTATGATTTCAGCCATCCGTGATTGGCCTAAACCTACTACTCCTATCGAGGTTCGCAACTTTATTGGGTTAGCAAGATACTACAGACGGTTTGTCGAGGGGTTTTCTTCCATAGCAGCACCTTTGACTAGGCTAACTAGGAAGGATGTCCCATTTTAGTGGTTGGATCAATGCGAGAATAGCTTTTAGAGGCTTAAAGCCTTATTAACTTCAGCTCCAGTGTTGACTTAGCCAGTTGAGGGTCAGAGTTTCTCTATATATTCTGATGCTTTAGGGGTTGGTCTTTGTTGTGTATTGATGCAGCAGGGTCAAATTATAGCTTATGCATCGAGACAGTTGAAGGTTCACGAGCACAACTACCCCACTCATGACTTGGAGTTGGCAACGGTAGTCTTTATGCTCAATATTTGGAGGCACTACTTATATGGGGTTCACGGTGAGATCTTCATCGATCACCATAGTCTTCAGTACATCATGAGTCAACGAGAGTTGAACTCTAGGCAGAGGAGATGGATTGAGTTACTGAAGGACTATGAGTTCACTATTTTGATTCATCCGGGCAAGGCAAACGTGGTAGCAGATGCCTTGAGTCAAAAGACAGTTAGTATGGGCAGCCTAGATTCACTTTCAATTTCAGAGCGATCGTTGGTTTTGGATATTCATTCCTTGGCTAACCGTTTGGTTAGGCTTGACTTGTTGGATCCTAGAAGAGTCCTTGCCAGTATTGAGGTTCGTTCTACCTTGGTTTATAAGATTTAGAGCCATTAGTTTGAGGATCAGCGGTTGTGTGACCTTCATGATCAGGTGGTTCGGGGTGAGGCCAACTGGGCTACTCTAGATTCAGGTGGTGTTCTGAGGTTTGATAGTCGTCTTTGTGTTCTAAGAGTTGGGGATTTTATTTAGTTGATTCTTTGGGAGGCACATTATTCTAGATATTCCATCCATCCTGGCGCAGCAAGGATGTATAGAGATTTGAGATAGCTTTACTGGTGAAGTTGTATGAAGTAGGATGTGGTAGAGTTTGTATCTCAGTGGTTGAACTATCAGCAGGTGAAGTTCAAGCACATGAGACCTGGTGGATTGATGCAGCGACTTCCCATTCCTTAGTGGAAGTGGGAAGGGATTACTATGGACTTTGTAGTTGGATTTCCATGCACTTTCTGGGGGTTGACTCCATTTGGGTGATTGTTGATTGGCTGAGTAAGTCAGTGCACTTCTTTCTGGTTTAGACTACTTATAGTGCAAAGATATTAGCTCAGATTTACCTTCGTGAGATTGTTCATTTGCATGGGGTCTCAGCTTCTATCATTTCATACCGTGACACTCCTCAGTTCACATCTCAATTTTTGAGGGTTGTTTAGTGAGACTTGGGTGTAGAGGTTCAGCTCAGAACCGCATTCCACCTGTAGATAGTTGGATAGTCCGAGAGAGCTATTCATGTCCTAGAGGACATGCTTCGGGCATGTGTTCTTGAATTTGGAGGTTCTTGGGATCGGTTTGTGCCTTTGGCCGAGTTTACTTATAATAATAGTTTTCATTTAAGCATTGGCATGGCACATTTTAAGGTGTTGTATGGTAGGAATTGCAGATCGCCGATGGGTTGCTTTGATGGTTTGGAGTCTAGGCCACAGAGTACAGATTTTCTTCGTGATTCACTACACAAAGTCACAGTGATTCAGGATAAACTTCAGGTAGCTCAGAGTAGGCAGAAGAGCTATGCTGATCGTACACTTTGTGCCTTAGAGTTCAGGGTTGGTGACTCGGTGTTTCTTTTTGTATCGCCCATAAAGGGCGTGATGAGATTAGGTAGGCGAGGAAAGCTTAGCCCCAGGTACATTGGACCGTTTAAGATCCTTTAGAGAGTTGGTAGTGTTTCCTACATGTTAGCTTTGTCTCCAATGTTTTGAGCTACGCACCCAGTTTTCCATATATTGATGTTGCGATGGTATATTCCAAATGAGTCTCATGTGTTGCAGTGGGATACGGTTAAGTTGGATGAGAGTTTAGCCTTTGTTGAGAAGTCGGTAGCTATTTTGGCCATAAATGTCAGAAGATTGAGATCTAGAGAGATTCTGGTTGTTAAAGTTTAGTAGAGGCATCGTCCAGTTGAGGAGGCTACCTGGGAGATCGAGAGAGAGATACGGGCTCAGTATCCGCATTTGTTTGAGGCTTCAGGTAATCCCTTATTCTTGTCTTTCAAGGATGAAAGTCCTTTTTAGTAGTGGATGATGTAATGAACCTTCTTATCGTTCCCTCATTTATGCTTTCTTTGTACTCTTAGAGTTTGCCTGTAGCGACCCCAAGTCATTTAGCGCTTGCTGGGACCAAAGGTTTGGTGCCCTGGCTGTTCGTGTGTTCTTTATGGTTGTTTCCTTGTTTTAGACCATAAATTTAGAATATCATTGACTTCGATCAACATTCTTGGTAAATGTACTCGAAATCAAATTTCGATAGTTTCTTTAGCTCTAGAGCATGGTTTTTGGTCTATATAGACCCTTTTCCTAGGTCTGGGAGCTTTCAGTTGGGTTTTGTGTTGGTTCTTGTGTTTTCTAGCCAGTTAAACTTGGAAGTTTGACCTTGGTCAACATTCGGAGAAGACGACCTAGGATGGAAATTCCTCAGTGATGTTAGTTCTAGAATGTCAACTTTGGGCTAGAGGGACCTTTGTTCGGGTCCCGAGTCTTCTGGACTCATTTTTGGGTGTTTAGTTCTGTTTTGGCTTAAGGTTGGTTTTTGGGCATTGGGCCCACTTTTTGTTAAATCCAGCTCCTTTGGGAGTTTTGTCAATTCTGTTGAGTCCGGAATGCTGTTTCTGGTATGTTAGCATAGTTTGTTTGCGCGCGCGGAGTCCCAGATAAGTCCTATGGGCTCATCCGGAGACTTTTTCCCCTTTTGTTTTCTTCTGGTTACTTATGCAGGTGCAGGCCTATGTCCTTAATCGTGACCACGAAGGATGCCATCATGATCTTGATGGTCTGCCTCATTGGTTATCGCGATCGCGATGAAGGGCTAGTGGACCAACCCTTTTTTGTTCTATGCAATCGCGAGGCTCATTCTCGCAACCGCGATGAAGGGACTTCCCCCTTGTTCTTTGCAACCACGTGTCTAGCCATCGTGATCAAGATGGTCTAGCTAGCATGGTCCATGCAACCCTGTGGGGTCCCTTTGCGATCGCGAAATAGGATCCCTGGGCAGTATATAAACTTTCTCCTTTGTTTTTATCACTTCAACTCCACCCAAACTCCAGTGTTATTAGTCCAAGCTCCCTAAACCATCATATTACTCCAATTCTTGATGCTGGGGTGTGATTTTCTTGCCGGTGATTGTTTCTCCATCATAATTGTATGTTTTTACCCATTTAATTTCCGTAATTCTCCTCTTAATTCCCTTAGATTGCTCTTATATTTGGTAGGCTATTTTCAGCCTCTTTCTTGGTCAATTTCTTTCAATAATCTGCGCATGCTCACAGGAGTGTGGTGATCATTGTACGCTTTTTCATTTCTAGCTTCAAGTTGTGGGGCCCACGGGCTCGCCGGTGACTCAAATATTGATGTGGCTATAATTATAGCAATATGGGTATCGTTGGTCTTATTTTAACGCGTAGTTTATGTTTATGACAGTTTGATTTTGTTTAGGAGCTTCTCAAAGAGATTCGGGCTTGGACATCATTGGTCTAACAGATTGTCATTAGACGACAGGTAGGTTACAATTTAACTCTTCTAGACTTTGCGTATATAGGTTATAATTGTAATATTTACCATCCTTGGGTTGGGTTTATTAGCTTGGTACCCCAGACTTTGACCGCTTCATGTCTGTCTTATTTTACTCCGGTGATTGTTGTATTCGTTGTAGTTGATAGTATCACACTTGAGGTCTTGTGTGGCCTTTTATTTGACTCTGAACCATAAATGGTGGGTTATTTAGGGGATGTCCGTGAGTCCTGGACATCGATATTCGACTATTAAGCTGGTTATCTGTGTTGTAGAGCTATTGGAGCATGTGCAGGGCCGATAGGTTGATTGTGAGCCGTTGGGCTACTGTTTGTGATTGAGCATGCCATTATCATCCATATAAAGTGGTTTTCTACAAGTTTTACACTGTTTTGGCTTTGGGCTGACTATTGATGGTTTTCTAAATCTTGCATGGCCCAAAGGACCCGTTTTTGGTAAAAATGGTTATAAAAGGTTTGGAACTGATTTTTGTGGATCTTCTTGGGGTAAGAGAGTTAAAAGATGATTTTATTACAGTTTTCACACTTATATTATACCCGGTTGAGCCGAGGTGCTAGACATGTTTTACCATTGGTTTGAGATGGTATTAGACTCAATCAATCCAAGCATTAGACTTGTTTTACCACGATTTTAGACCCGATTACGCCCTGAAACCCTTGTTGGGGTTATTGAGACTTAGTTCACTAATTTAGACCTGGGTAGCCCCCAGGCATGCATATTTTGAGATTTGGTTACTTATCTGGATCCGGGTACACTCTGAATGATTATGTTTAGATCCTGAGATTTGGAATATGGTCGAGGACCTCCATGGACCTTGTCGATCCGGACCAAGGGCTGTGGGCTGAGTGTATCAGAGAAGGGGTATATGATGTAGTTGAGGTATACAGGTCGTGTTCTTCCATGGATCCTACCTGTTGGGCCTGTAGTCACCGGAGGAGGTACATACAGAGTTAGTATTCCACCTAGTTTTTTACTATTGCATCATATCATTCATTTGTGTTGGATTCCACCCTTTTTTTCTATTTCCTGAGTGTACGCTCCGGTAGTATGGGATGCCAGAGGGTTTGTTTTCACTTATATGTGTTCCTCGGGTGTATGGGCGCCTGCTAGGACTGTAGGTAGGCCTGTTATTATTATATCCCGTTGTAGTATTATTTCATTCTATAAATCTGGTGAGTTTTTATGCGATCATCCTTACCATGTGTGATTCACTGCCAAAATATCTATGTTCAGTTCCCTTCCTTCCTTCTCTTTTCTTAAAGTTACCAGTATACCGCCTTCTCCTTAAACTCTCTCTCTATATATTGTTATTGCAAGGACCCCAGGTGCGTTCTATTTTTCCTTCACCTGTGTCTGTGATATATATATATATTTCTACTAGCTAGCCGAGCATGTTTATTTTCTCTTTGTATTCTTCTGTGCTAGTTTCCATGTACCTATTCGTTGTTTCTTTGACTACTTATTTTTTTCTTCTATGTTATTGCTCTTATATCTTATATGCACCCAGTCGGCCTATGATACCTACTGGGTACCCGTTGGTTAGAAATTGGTGCTCATACTACACTCTGCATCTTTTTGGTGCAGATCCTAATATGAGCCATCGCCATTGATCCGTTAGAGACTCATGCGAGCTGATTTTTTTGGACTATCCGAGGCTGAGGGTGAGCTCTTGATGATCGGGGCTTAGTTTTTAGCTTGTCTTATGTATCTTGTACTATTTTTGCTATTAAGAGACAAATGTGTATATGTTCTTTTGGATCCTTTGTATTCTGTATATTTAGTATCGACTCTTATACTATGATACCATATTTTGGATTTGGTGTAGCTTCCGCTTATGTATTCCTGTTGCTTATTTCTTTACCTTGTTCCCTTCCTTCCTCTCATTTATACTATTCTTCTGCATGCTTGTTAGATAGTAGCCCATTACTAATCATTCCGGGCTACGGGAATTGGTTCGCCTACCGTGGAGTTGTAGGTGCCATCATGACTGAGAAATTGGATCGTGACAATCTTGAACTTCAGAGAAGTTTGAGAAATCGTTTCCAAATTCCTTTTATAATCATTTTACCAAAAAATGGGCCCTCGGGGCCATGTTTATAGTAGGCCTATAGACAAAACAATAGTAAAACATGAAGAAAATCCTTTACATGAATGATATGCTTGCAAATAATAGATTAGCCCAATGGTTCACAAATAACCTATCGGCCCTGCACAGGCACAATCAACTCTACAACTTAGATATCCAACGTAAAATTACATCTTGATATTCGGGACTCACGGATATTCCTAAATATCCCACCATCTATGGTCAAAAATCTTATACAAAGGCTACACGGGGCCACAAGGGTAGTATTACATTACAACAATAATTACTACAAACAACGTAAGAAATAAACAGGCAGAAGAGATAGACAAGGTGTGGGGTACCAACCTAGAATAACTCACCCAAGGAAACTAATTAATGAAACTATAGCCTATATATGTAAAGTCTAAGTTAGGGAAGACCATAATATACCTGTCATCTAATGACTAGCTGCTGGAACGACGTCGTCCAAGCTCAAAAATGCTCTGAGAATCCCCGAATTGCAAACACACTTTCAACACAATATACTACTCATCATAACAAAGCTAACGGTACCCATATTGCTAAAAGTTTAGCTGGGTCAAAATCTGGGTAAAAAATGGGCCTGTAGGCCTAACACCCAAAACCAAAAACAAAATTTACCACAAGAATCCCGGTACTTATAAGAGTACATGCTCTAGAAATTGAGCAGAATTGGCCACCGGAAGGGCTTCAAAATAACCCACAAGCTCAAGAACTAAAGAGTGAATTAAAGAAGAAAAACCGAGAATTAAAGAGGAAACTCACCGAATCAGAAGCCAACAACGATCACGGGTCGGGAAAATATAAACCTCCAAGCTCTTGGAATGATCAGGAGTGATTAGTGGAGGTTTGGGTTTAATTTCTATATGAGAAAATGATTTTGGAAAATTTAAAAAATTAACGAAGAAAGCTTACCAATAGAAGTCGGGAAATCGATCCCGAACCAAGAAATAATCACCCTAACAACTTGGAGTAGCCCACACACGATTTTGGAATCATGGAGCTTAAAGAAATAGAAGAAAATGATTTTTGGGTGTTAGGAATGAAAATGGAAGAAGATGGCCTAAATAGGCTACCAAGCATCAACCACTGCGCACGCGACTAGGCTTTGCCCGCGCGGCCCATGCGCAAGCGGCTGGGCGCAGGACCTGCACACATAGTCTGGGCGCTTTCCAGCGCGCACGCATGCTGGCCACTGTGTGCGCGGCCCATGCCCATGCATGGGTTATGGCCATGCTGGTGCTGCAATAGCCACCAGCAAGAAGCAACAAGATAATGCTAGAAATTGCTCGGACGAACCCTGGGGAACGCATCCGGGGTCCCACGAACTCAAATGAACTGAGCTATTCAACTAGAATCGACATTCCGGACTCAACAAAATCAATAAAATCCCAATGAGGTTGATTTAGCGAAAAAGTAGGCCCCACGCTGAAAACCAACCTTAGGCCAACTTTTCCAAAGCAGAACTCCATGGCCCAAAATGAGTCCGGAAGCGCGACCTGCACTAAAGGTCCCTCTAGCACAAAGTTGACATTCCAGAATTAATAGCACGTACAAAATTTCCATTCGAGACCGTCTTCTCTGAATGTTGACCAAAGTCAACCTTGCAAGCCCAAGTGGCCTAAAACACTGAAAGGGAGAGAATTTCAAACTGAAAGCTCCCAAATCCCGACCAAAGGTCCATCTAGACCAAAACCCATGCTCCAGAGCTAACGAAACTGTCGGAATTCGATTCCAAGCATGTTTACCAAGAATGTTGACCAAAGTCAATGATTTTCTAAGTCAAAGCTCTAAATAGGGAAACAACCATAAAGACTAAACAAATGGCTCGAGCACCAAACTACCGGTCCAAGCAAGACATAAATGACTTGGGGCCGCCACAAGCAAGCTCTAATAGTACAAAGAAGGTAAAAATGCGAGAAGTACCAAAATGGTCATTACATCATCCACTACTAAAAAGGCCTTTCATCCGCAAAAAGAAGGAAACAACAGAGACTCAACAACTGCGGATACAAAGCCCACACCACTCCCTCGGAAAACCCGAGTAGCCTCCTCGACCGAACGTCACCCAATGGAGCTAAACAAAAGGAAAACTACCACACACTTCAACTTATCACCAAGCCAAACTTAACTCCAACCTTTAACTCCAAAACTCCAAATGTCTAACAACAAAACTGAACCTTAAGTAACTCAATCGAAATGCACCGACCAATACTGAACCCAGAGAACTAAGGTGATCACCACAAGGAACTCGAAACCTCGATACCATAACCAAGTCCACCCTGAAAACCATCAACCAAGCCTCTACCTCAGGAATCCATTAGCCTGCCAAACCCGTAAAACCCTTCTATCAATTTGAATCCTTTGCACTATGACCACGAAGCTTCACCTGAGTCGAATACTGGAGCCACCCTCGAAACATCGACTAACCCACCAGAGATCCATAGTTCCCAATACTCGTAGCCTCGAATGAGGTCACCTTCATCTCAAACTCTATCCAGGCCAAGCCATAATCTACTATCCTGTGACATGCAAAATACCAACCCTTAGCATATCCTCAAAAATGGTAGTAATTTGCCCCGACTGACCATCAACCAGTGGACGAATAATTTTTCTAACATTAATCTCGATACCTAAACCCAACTAAACCAACCATCGGAGCTCAACTGAAATTTGCACACCGGGGTTGGGAAAGACATGAATGAACACCCTATGTCAACGGAGAAGTTTCCCAACTATTGAACAAAACTAATCTCGCTGAACCGTGCTAAGTCTGAATCAGCTAAAAGTGAATGAACCAGGGCAACCTGCCTAAGAAGACCCAAACACAAAAACCCCATTTCTGCAAGGAGTGTGGTAAGCCCACCACGAAGTCCATAGCCATCAACTAACCTGTGAACTCTCAAAATACTGCTGCTGCTATGAATACTCAAACACCATTCGAATTGAAATCACCTTACTAGTCTCACCTAAGAAAAAAGTCCACCACACCATGAATATTAAGTCAATACACCCTGTAGGCAAAGGAAAAGATGTCTGAAGCCCAAGGTCGCCGCCTAGCTATTGAAAATTCCATTATTCTTATAACTCACCCTCTAGCTTAAAGCACCCGCTTTACTATACCAGTATACAAACCACAAGCTCCGAAAGCAATCAACATACCATAATTCCTGGCCAACAGTGGCATAGCCTAACCAACAGTGGAATCCCAAGCAACGGATAACTCTCGGAGAATAAATTTATGAAACCTCCAACTCGCGGAACACAAAGGCAACCACAAACCTCATAGTACCATCAAAATCAAAAGTAGCCTTGTTGGCCTCAATCTGCATAACCTGGTCACATATAATACATAATTGCTGATCCTCAAACTGACACCGCTGAATCTATCCAACTAAGGTAAAATAAACCTCGTACTGATAAGAACCCCACTATGATCTGGAAAGTCCAGCCTAATCAAATGGTTAGCCAAGGACGGGATGTCCAAGGCCAACAACCACTCTAAAATTGAAGTAGAGAAGCTAAGTTATCTGCACTTACTGCCTTCCTTCTCAAAGATGCCACACACGAAGATAACCTTGCATGAGCCATCTGAAGTAACCTGCTAGCCCACGATTCTAAAACCCAACTCTAATTTCCAATCAATGCCTTTTTTGAACCCTTGAGTAGACTCATACGCTGCCAATGAATACTATAGAAATTGGAATCAACTAGGCTCTGAATATATAATTTGCCCAATTCATATATGCTACTGAGACTTGGGTCACCCAAGGAACATAACAAGGACAATTATAGCTGATGCAACAATCCCCCACAGGTAGTACTAGAAAAGCCTACCAGCTCGTCTCTACCAGACAAAATTCTGACCTTGAATTTATCTAAGGAATATGCCACAACACTCTATAGCCGGTCAAATTGAGTCACCAACACACAAACCCAAGCAAACGCTCAATCGTCACCTTAGTCAGCTACTTATAACCCATACGTACAAACAAGGAGTGATCTCTCTCCTTTTTCAAACCAAATGAAATTTTTTCCAAATATACCCTGAACTGGATGAACTCTTTCTCAGAAGATCCTGGGGTTGTTCCCTTAGCTCCCATGACTCTACTACCGACACTCGATAAGGTAGGAAAAGAGTAGGTTGAATGCCCAACTCAAACAAAATGCTACAGTCAAAAGTCAACTGCAATACCACCATCAAAACTCAACCACAAAGCCACAACCAAAATTTAACCCAACTGGAACTGGCGATAATAAAGAAAACAACTCATACCCAACTTGAAATGGAAGAAATCAATGAAAGAACCCATTCCTGCCCACTTCAAAAACCCACCAAAATAACAAGGATCAACTCTAACACCTTGGGAAAAGCAAAAGCATCTAGTACCCACTGGCATAATTAACACCATCTCTTTAAGACAAAATAACTTACCTCGGTACAAAGCTACCGGCACCACACCACACAACAGAGAGACTTCTAGCAAATGCTAGATAATAGCCTAGGCAACAACCACCCAAGACTGCTAGAAGAGAAACTCGAGCCAATTCTAGAACCACAATGAAAATTAAAAATAGAGCTAACAAGACCAACCCATGAGTCAAAACTCCAGGTAGTGACCACCCAAGGACATCACACCCTATCCACTACTAAAAAGAATTAATCTACCAAGAAATTATACGCATAAACACCACAACTCAAATAGTAATACAAATAAACAAGAAACAGGTAGGCATTATGCATATACATGGGAAACAGGTTAGATTCGCAAAGCAAACAATGCCAGAACTAGCTGATGTAATAAAAGTCATACCTGCAGCAACTATAAATGGAACCTCCACCTTTGGCCTACCAAGAGGGGCATCTGACTGACGGTGTCTATTACTGAACTGAGTAGTCGATGTTGAAGGCTTGACCATCCCACACCTGGGGCAATATCTAAAATAATAACCAATCACCCCACAAGTATACCAACCAAACAAAGCCCTGCTCTAACGTATGGTACCTGCCAACTCTGGATAGATAACTAAACCACCTAGCTGAAAGCCACCTCTAACCATCTGGGGACTACCCCTATAACCTTGTGCAACACCTTTCACTGATTGGGGACAACCCCTACTACCCTGCACACCACCTCTAGCCGGTTGCACTGGAACCCTGGAAGATAGAACCTAATTACTCTACAAATTGGAAGGTGGGATCATGGGGAAACCTAGAAAAGTGCCCATGCTCACCGCACTGAAAACAACCCCCACTAAATGAAGTCTAATGGGGAGCTCTCACGGAACCGAACTGGCCACCATGGCTTACACGCCCTGAATGTTAACCTCAAAGAACCTGACCTACACCATGTCTACTCTGCTCAACATTCTCTGTACAACCACACTCTGAAACCTGTGGACCCACTAAAACTGGCCTGCTAGAAAGAAAGGAATAGAATCAATCTCTACCAGTGAATCCCCTATCTCGATACTGAAAACCTCAAAATCTACCCTGACAATGGTGCCTCTTAGCACTACCTCCATATGCATCGCACTACCTCCATATGAATCACGTCATAACCTCTATATAGCCAAGGCATGGTCAACCACCTGAAGAAAGGTAGTCCCAACTGTAACCAAGTGCTTTGTCACCAAACAGAGCGGTGAAATTAATCTTTCAACAAAACCCTGAACTCTCTCAAACTCTGTAGGCACAGTCATAGCAGTGCGCCTAATCACCTCGTGATACCTTGCCTCATACTTGAATACTAACATACAACCCTATTAAAGACCTGGAACCTCGAATCTAACTTAAGCACCTCTCAAAAACCTGGGTACTGCCCCTATCTGGGGTATTGATACACCCTCTGGAAGACTCAGAGTCTTAGCCATGGTATCCTGAATAATTAGGGTAGCCATAAATTATACAGGAGGCTGGGCTGGCCCCAAACCCCTAGCTAATGCGGTATACTCTCACTCTGACAACCTGGCGCTGGAGGAAACACTGAAGCAATAGGAACAGAAGCCTCACCATCACCGTCTATCATACTAATCCTAGGCATCTGAGATGGAATGGAACAAATAAAATTTTAGAAGTTAAGAGAGCCTGAAATGCACGATAAGGAGCCAAGAATATGGAACTCTTCCTAATAGTGCCTTGTAGCCTCCCACAAATAGGATATAGATGTCATCGTACCAATCCACGAGACTCTACCTAGACATTTGCTCTTGCACCAATGACACCAGAGAATGTAGAGCTCTAATACAAAGATGTCAGGACCCAATTTCTCAGTTTATGATGGCACCTAAAATCCCCAGTAGGAGAACCAATCCCTATAGGCCATAATGGTTAGTAATGGGCTACAACCTAAACCAATATGCACAATAAGCAGAAATAAATGGAAGCAGATATAAAATAACAACAATGCGGAAGCAAATAACTTGAATATAAACATAAGGGAACTACACCAACCCAAAGACCTAGTATCGAAAGTACAGGAGCTTCTAATAAAATACAAGTGCAAGAGATAACAAAATAGTAAATATAACTATCTGAGAATAAACAAAGTAATAGTTCCAAGAGATGAGATGTGGTCAAGCCCTGGTTGGTAGGAGCTCACCTTAGTCTCAAATATCTAAAAGCTGCAGAAGAATCCATGAAATCAACGACGAAGGCTCACACTAGAATCTGCACCAAAAAGATGTAGAAGTGTAGTATGAGCACCAATTGCTAAGTAACGGGTACCCAATAGGCATCATCGACCGACTGAGTGCCTATAAGATATAAAGGAAGTAAATAGAAAATTGTAAGGAAGCAGTCATTGAAGCAATAGAGAAAGCACATAGAAACTAGCACAGATAGAAGTAAACAAGAAGTACAAACATGCTATGCTAGCCACAATATATATATATATATATATATATATAACACAAAACACAGGTGAAGAAAAGAAGAACGCACCTGGAGTCCTTGCAACAAAAATATATATAAAAAGAGGGTTTAAAAATATGGTGGTATATCGGTAACCTCAAGTAAAAAGGGAAGAAGGGAAGGAAATAAACATACTCAACCTAGAAGCAATATACATAACGAAATCATGCTAAAACCCAACTTTAAGATAAGAACAGATAGAAATCAACCTCACAAGTACAACCCTAGGATGGAATAAGCTATGCCACAAAGAACCGGAAGCCACTAATCAGCACCATGATAAAGGATAGAATCCGCTAATCCACAACTGCTTAGAAGGCCACATAAACAGTGCCTCAATAATATAGGACCCATAAATCCATCAATGAACAAAAGTCCAACTAGTGAGAACCTCAATACGCTAGAAACCACTAATCCACCAATAACCGAAGTCCATAACTATATCTAGAAGAAGATATAAGCAATATAATCTACCTACAGTCCCAACAGGTGCCAATACACCCGAGGAACACAATCAAGTGAAAACAAACCCTCTGATATCCAATAATACCGGAGCATACACTGAACACACACCAAATAAGGGTGGAATTTGAATACAATATGCATGATGATATGATATGTTCGAACCAGTGATAGTAACCCTGTATGTACCTCCTCTGATGCCTGTAGTCCTAGTAGGAAGGATCCATAGAAGGACACAACCTATATACCTCAACTGCATCGTATACCCCTCCTTCGGTACACTTGACACATAGCCTCGGGTCCGAATCAGCAAGGTCCATGGAGGTCCTCAACCATATGCTAAAACAGAATGCAAATCTCATAATGTAATTGGCCAGAGTGTATCCGGGTCTAGATCAGTAATTAGAAGAATCTCATAGTATGTTCCTGGAGTTGATCCGGGTCTAAATCAGTAGTAGTAATCTCAAAACCCCATTAAGGGTGCCCAGAGTGTATCCGAGTCAAAATCAGTAATTAAATTCTCCACGACCCTTAGTAAAAACATGTCTAGTGCTACGACACAGCCGAGTCAAGTATCAATCTGAAACTAGTTATAAAATCATCGTAATATCATCTTCACTCCGAGAAGATTCATAAAATTGCTTCCAAATTCCTTTTAAAATCATTTTATAGAAAAATGAGCCCTCGGGGACATGCAAAGTTTAGAAAACCATTTATAGTAGGCTCATAGATAAAATAGTAGTAAAACATGCAGAAAATCCTTTGCATGAATGATATGCTCACAAATAATAGATTAGCCCAACTGCTCACAAATAACCTATCGGCCCTGCACAAGTACAATCAACTCTACATCATAGATATCCAACCTAAAATGACATCTTGATGTCTGGGACTCGTGGACCTTCCTAATTATCCCACCATCTATGGTCGAAAGGATTATATAAAGGTTACACATGGCCATAAGGGTAATATTACAATACTACAATAATTACTACAAACAACGTAAGAAATAAATAGACAGAAGAGACGGATAAGGTCTAGGGTACCAACGTAGAATAACCCACCCAAAGATACTAATTAATGCAATTTTAGCCTATATACGCAAAGTCTAAGGTAGGGAAGACCGTAACCTACTTGTTGTTTGGTGACTAGCTGCTGGAATAACATCATCCAAGCTCGAACTCCTCTCAGAATCCCCGAATTGCAAACACACTATCAATATAATATATTACTCATCAAGACAAAGATAATGGTACCCATATTGCTAAAAGATAGGCTGGATCAAAATTCAGGTCAAAAGAGGGCCCGTGGGCCTAGCACCCAAAACCAGAAATAAAATTTACCACAAAATCCCGGTACTGCCAAGAGTACATGCTCTAGAAGTTGAGAAGAATTGGCCACCAGAAAGGATCCAAAATAGCCCATAAGCTCAAGAACTAAAGAGGGAATTGAAGAAGAAAAACTAAGAATTAAAGAGGAAACTTACCGAATTAGAAGCCAACAACTATCACGAGTCGGGAAAATATAAACCTCCAAGATCTTGGAATGATAAAGAGTGATTAATGGAGGTTTGGGTTTAATATCTATGGAGAAAATGATTTTGGAAAATTTAGTAAATTAACGAAGAAAGCTTACCAATAAAAGTCGGGAAATTGATCCCGAACCAAGAAATAATCACCCCAATGACTTGGAGTATCCCACATACGATTTTGGAAGCTTGGAGCTTAAAGGAATGGAAAAAATGATTTTTGGGTGTTAGGAACAAAAATGGAAGAAGATGGCCTAATAGGCTGCCAGGTGCCAGCCACTGCGCATGCAGCCAGTCACTGCGCGTGTGGCCCATGCGCACGCAGCCAGGCACATGCATAGTATCACACCCCGAGACTACCCCATAGGCATAACACAGAACCCAGGACCACAAGTGCCCCAAGTTAACCCTTAGTCATAACATACTCAGATCAAATCAAGAAAACATAGCGGAAGCGTAATAAAAGAAGATAGGCAACCATAACTTAATTAGGAACAAGGTCTACAAAATACCCAATCTAAACATGGGTTACAAGTCTAGCTATGTCTGAAGTCTCTAAACTGTCAAAAGATTTGATGGGACAAGACCCCAACTAACTCAGAAATCTGAAAGGAAGACATGATAGAAATATCCTAACACTAGCCCTCGAATAATGAGGACTCACCAACAGGGAATGGATCTCTGATGATGTCTAGCAACGAGTCTGATGAAGAAGGCCTGAATCTGCATCATCAAGAGGATGCAGTGCAATATATGCGTCAGTACTATAGGATGTACTTAATATGTGAGACATGCATAAATATGGTAAAAACATACTTAAAACGTAACTAAAACAGAGTTCATGCAATAAAGAGGTATCATAAGTAAATCTCATAGTTCAAAGCTTGGAGCATGAAATAGAATAGCATAAGTCTTAAATATTCATATGGGAGTTTCTCATAACCGACATAAACCATGATGAGCTACATGGAGTTAGTGTCATACACCCACACCGAAAAAGGTTGTCCTAAACGGCCAAGGTTAGAACCTTATCATAATAGGATCCTGTCATAAGCCATAGAGGGCATCCTACAGTGGCAATATAGTTTTGGGACTAAGGGTAATCTCACCCTATCCTACTCGGTGCTAAATACTACTCCCAAAACATATACATATAGCTCAAATAAACTTGTGACATATCTGATGCCAATTCTGTTTGAAAAGCATAAGGGTATATCCAATACCATGCAATTCACATAGCTTAGGTGGACATATTTGGATGCCAAGCCTTTCATAAATCATAGGGACATATCTAATGTCATGCAATTCATGCTTCAAAATGCTTAAAACTTAGCATAGCCATAATTCAAAACATACTTTTCTTTCTAAATTCATAACTTGAGGGATTAGGCATGCACTTTCATAAATACATAAGGCCATATTATCTAAACATGCCAATTTTCACTTGAAATCATGCAATTCAATGGAATCATGCAATTCAATGGAATCATGCTAGAAATCATCTTTAATGCATGGGATTTTGAAATCAATTAAGGGACCTCAAATAAATCATAGATAAGTAATGAGAAACCGTGAATTGATTTTAAAACTGAACCCATAAGTTTTCCCCAAATTGGGTAAGAATCCTAATTTCACAAATCTGTAAATCAAAGTAAAAATTATGGGTTTTTGGCATAAGGGTGAAAGGAATCCCTTATTGAATACCCACATACCTGAATTAAAGCTTTCTATGCTAGATTGAAAAGAATAGAGGCTTGAAGGTGGAGGTTCTTGCTTGGAACTTGAGACTTGGAGAACAGGAACTCTTTCGTCTTTTGGAATAGAATGACTTAGAATAATAAGAGTATAGTCTATTAGGGAATAAAACCCTACTAAAAATTGACAAAACAACCTTATTTAGGATTTAAAGAATAGGGGGAAAATCGAAATACCCCCGACTTAAAATAAAAAGCTGCAGGAAGATTGCTGCCTGACGGGCTGCCTGACGGGCATCGTACCCACGATGGCCCATCGGCCAAGGCATCTGAGGGAAGGTCTAAAATTCTGGGGCGCTGGAGGGTTTTGACGATATGGTCCCATGGGCCATCGCAACCATGACGCCCATGGTGACGCCCGTCGGAGAAAGAAAGACAGGGGAAAAAATCACTGGGGAAAAAATCACTAGAGCATTCCAATGGTGGGTTCCCACAGGCCATCGCATCCGTGATGCCTGTTGTGACCGCCCATTGGGCTGGGAGGAACTATGGACAAGAGACACTGTATGCTTACCACGACATTCCCTACAGCCTGTCAGAACTCCGACGCCCATGGCGGCAGCCCGTGGTGTCCAATAGTTGCAAAATTTTCTGGATTCAAGGTTTGTTAGATGATTTGAATACCGGGGTATTACAATATCTCCCCTTTGGAAAAATTTGTCCTTGAATAAAGACTAAGTAAGGAAAACTAGAGAGAAAACAGTCCAACCAACCAACAAAACAAGAAAACTGGGAAATATGCATGAAAACTACCTTGTTACCTTAAAACATGACAGAACCAACTTCAGAAAACATGATTGCATGCAAGGATTGTGAGATAAACTGATGGAGTAGAACCGGAGGGACATACTAAGGAGGAAATTACTACCTTAGGATGGAACTGGATCAGAAGGAAATAGATGAGGGTACTTGGCTTTCATGGCTGCTTCTGCTTCCCAAGTAGCTCCCTCAACTAGCTGATTTCTCCAAAGAACCTTCACCGAAGTGACTTCTTTGTTTCTCAACCTCCGAATCTGACGATCAAGAATCTCCATGGGAACTTCCTCATAAGCAAGGCTATCCTTCACACCCACATCCTCTAAAGGAACAATCAAGGTTAGGTCACCAACACACTTTTTCAACAAGGAAACATGGAAAATAAGATGAACCGTTTCTAATTCTGTTGGCAAATTCAACTCATAAGCAACACTACCAACTCAACTCAGAATCCGATAAGGACCTATGTAGTGGGGACTAAGCTTCCAGTAGGGTACATGGGGAAATCTCTAGAAAAATGACCAATCACACCACAAGTAAAACAAGCCCCTGACGACATACTCTGTGGGGGATGAACCAGCAGAACCTGTATGGCCAGCACGACCTGATACCCCAGAAGTTTTACCTCTTGAAGACTGACCGTTATAGCCTTGATGGATGCTCTGACCCTGCTCGAACTGGGTACTATCGAAAGTCTAAAGTGAAGCCTGAACCGATCGGCTGGACTGACCTTGGTGCTGCTGTGGCTGATAAACCTGGCCTTGCTGGCCTGACCCTCTACCACCATGCTTGGAACCACTATAGACAACCTTATGTCGAGGCCTCTTATCTCTGGTCCCCTGATCATGTCGCTATAAGTCCTCCACAGTACGGGCATAGTCTGCGATAGCCTAAAATGACCGACCACCGGCAACCAATATCTCAGTTGCCTGCCTAATCTTTAGCCTCAAACCCCATACAAATCTGTGAATCCTATCTGCCTCGGTAGGAATGATCATATCCCCAAACGGTGCTAGCTGATGAAAATGGGTCTCATACTCCGAGACAGTCGTAGAATCCTGCATAAGCTGAGTAAACTACTTCTTGTGCCGCTCACGATCACTCTGAGGCAGGAACTTTGCCATAAAGACCTCATGAACTTGGACCAGGTCAAAGGAGGTGATGTAGAAGATCTACAAGAAACCTGTGCCCTCCACCATAACTTCGCTGGACCCTCCAGCTGATTGGTGGTATAACCGACTCCGTGAGTATCCAACAAACCCAGATGGTGCAACATCTCCTCACATGTAGTAATAAAATCATGCGGGTCCTGACCCAAGGTACCAGTAAACCTCGGTGGTGCCAATCGCAAGAACCTACCCAAAGCCTTCTGCTCCCCATCTGTCATAGTTGGGCGAAGAGTAAGAGGCTGTGCAACTGAAGAAATCAGAACAACCTTGGCACAAGAAGATGCAGTAGCAGGCTGCGCTCTTGAACTCTGAACACCCAGGGCTGCCCTTTGAGCGAGTGTATATGCTACCTCAAAAGGACACTCTCCAATCATACCCAATAGTTGAAAAAGTAAACCACTAATATCCGAAGACTGAGCTGGGGCTGAAGCTGGCACAAAAGCTGGTGCTGGAACTGGTACTGGAGCGGGTGGTACCTGGGATTCCACTGGATCCATATGTTGCTGCTCTGGAGTGAACTCTGGCTCATAGTCATACTCAGGCTCTACCTCAACTCTAGTAGCCCTAGTTGGTGCCGCCTGCTCTGGGGCATCCACGACCTCTACTTCTACCCTTGCGACCACCCCGACCCTTAGCTGGAGTCGAAGGTGCAGGGGTAGGAGGCTCTCCTCTGCCAGAAGCTGAAGATCTCCTATGAACCATCTGCGGAAGAGTGAACCAGAGTAAATGAGATTTACAGAAACTTTCAAGGATACTATACACGAGATAGAAACAAGAAAAGTCCAATTCTTCCTAAGATGTCACTATAGCCTCCTGAAGATTGAGTATGGACGTCATCGCCCTGATCCGCAGGATGCTACTAGACATTGACTCCTGTACCGATGACACCGGTGAACCTAGGGCTCTGATACCAAGATAACTAAAAGCTAAGCTCCGGTCTCCAAGATCTCACCTTCAGTCCAGAATATCACCAAAACAGCACCTCGCACGAGTCTCTATGAGCTAGCAGCGATGGCCCACACTAGGATCTGCACCAGAAGATGCAGAGTGTAGTATGAGCACTAAATGCGAAGCATAAGGTACCCAATAGGTATGATAGGCCGACTGGGCACATATAAGATAAAAGCATAGTAACATACAGAATAGAAGCAAGTAGTCACAGAAATCAACGAAAAGTACACAGGAACTAGCCCAGAGGGAAGTTAACAGAACAACATACGAGGCTAACAAATAGAATATATACACGCAATAGACACAGGTGTAAGCAAGAAATAACGTACCTGGGATCCTTGCAATAATAGTATATACATAATAAGTTTAAGAAATGGACGGTATACCGGTAACCTCAAGTACAAACAAGGGAGAGGGAGAGTAAAGACAGGCATACGCGAAAATAGGAATCAATAACCCAACTAGTCATGCCAATATGAAATCCAACAAGTAACAACTCATACGAATATAATCTTATAAGCTTAACCATAACAGGAGGATAACACCGCGATAAAGTAACAGGAGACTATCTATAGTCCCCCGACTGCCCATACAACCGAGGAACGCAAACAAGTAAAAACAAAACCTTCCGATCGCCCATACAACCGAAGTGTACACTCAACAACCAGCAAACTAGGGTGGAGCCTCAAATAATGAATGATGTGATGCATGATAACCTCACTGTGGGATAGAAACTCTGTATGTACCTCCTTCGGTGCCGATCAGGCCCAACAGGTAGGTTCCATAGAAGGACACTGCCCATATACCTCTACTCTTCTATATACCCTCCATTGGGTGCATGAAGCCCGAAGCCCCAGGCCCACTCGGCAAGGTCCATGGAGGTCCCGGACCCCATACAAAAACACAATACCAAAACATGTCCTCTGGAAGCAAGTCCAGGTTCAAGATAGAGATCCAGTCTCAAATATGAATGCCTAGACACTATCCAGGACTAAAATAGTGGGAAAATATCTCAAAAACCCCTCCAAGGGTGACCGATCATAACCGGGTCTAAATAGTAGAAAGTCATCCCAGATGCTCGGTTCGACCGAGGCTAAAACCATCCCAATTTAATAAGAAACTCACTAGAACCCTGTCCCTGTCAAGTCTAGCATTAATAGTAAAACTGGTGATAGAAATCATAATTTGACCTTCACTTACCCCAAGAATATTCACAAGTTAAATTAAATCATTTCCAATTCATTTCCATCAAAAATGGGCCTCCAGGGCTATGCAATGTTTAGAAAACAATTTCAGTAGGACCGAAGCCAAAACCATAGTAAAACATGGATAAACCCTCTTTATATGCATGGAAATGAATTATTAACACAAATAGCCGCCCAACAGCTCATTAAGCAACCTATCAGCCCTGCACAGGCTCCAATAACTCTACAACACAGATAGCAAGCATAATATCATGCTAATGATGCCCGGGACTCACAGGCACCCTTGAATAATCCACCGTCTATGTTCCAGAGTTAAAACAAGGCCACAAAGGGCCATAAGGGTGATAACATCAACTACTAAGAATACTACACACAACGGAGAGAAGAAACGGGGAAAATCACAAAAAAGCGGTCAGGGTCTGTGGTACTAACCTAATAACCCAACCCAAGGATGCCAGCTAGTACAATTTTATCTAATATATGCTAAGTGTAGGGAGTTTAGACCATAACCGACCTGTCATCCGATAATAAGCTTCCCGAACAACACGTCCAAGACCGAATCCCTACGAGGGATCCCGAATAATGGTCAAACTATCAAAAACATAAATAATATGTTAAAACTAGTCTAATGATACCCATATCGCTATAATTGTAGCCGAGTTGAAATCTGAGTCAAAAGCAGGCCTGCGGGGCCAACACCCAAAACCAAAAATGAAAAAGAGCATGATGACCACCACGACGCCAAGACGACATGCTCCAAAATTGAGCATAATTGGCAAAGAGAAGAGCGTCAAAACACCCCACTCAAGTTGAGGTTTAAAGATAGAATTTAAAAATAAAAATCGGATATTAGGCAAGGATTACTTACCAAGAAGGCAAAATTTAAGCCTAGACGGATAACTTTTCAAGTCCGCGAGCATGCATGATCTAGGAGACAGAATCTACCACAAATTCCAAACTTTTGGAATTTAGCAATAATGGAGGATTTTGAGAAAAACCAAAAGAAAGCATGTTGGGGAAGAAGACATACCAACAATGACGTAGGAACGACCAAGGCCAGGAAATCCGCACCCCAACACCAACAATTGACAAAATGCAATGCTTGGACGAGTTTTCTTAGTATAACAATGGAGAGTTTAGTTTTTGGGGTTAAAAAGATGAAGTGAAAAACTTATATACAACTTAGGGGTCCTTCATCACGATCGCGAAGGGACCCCTTGCGGTCGCGAGGGCCACACATGCTAGACCATTGAGATCGTGAAGGCTACCCATGCGGTCGCAAAGAACATGGTGCCAGGTGCTTTATCACGGTCGCGAAGGATTAGGCTCTCCATCGCGATTGAGGCTTGATGCCTGCACCTACAACAGGAAAATGTCTGCAACTTTCCAAAACTCGATGGGGAATTCCAGGCACAATCGGAAGCCGATATTTAAAAACCAATAGTGCTAACAGAGTGGAACCGACGTTTTGGACACAACAGAATTGATGAAACTTCCATACGAGGTCATTTTGGAGAAATGTTGGCTCAAGTCAACGATAACAAAAAGAAACTCAAAGGCTCAAAATAAGTTTAGATCACCCAGAACCCGAATCAACCACCTTCCTAACCCAAACTCATCATTCCGAAGGCTATGGAATCGTTGGATTTTGAATCTAGCACTCTGATCATCAAAAACCACCCAAAGTTTCACTTTCAACTCCAAATAGCCTGAAAACAGAGAAAACCACACAAAACCCACACCAAAAGTTCTCAGGCTTCAGTTGACGGTCCAACGAGACCAAACTCAATGCTCCGAATCTAACCTAACTATCAGAATTCAATTCCGAGCACATTAGTTAAGAATGTGGACTAAAGTCAATGATATTCTAAGTTAAAGCTCTAAAATAGGGAAAAGGGCAAGACAACCAAATGAACGACCAAGGTACCAAACTATGGGTCCCAGCAAGCCATAAATGACATGGGGCCACTACAGAAAAGCTCTAACAGTACAATGAATGCGTAAACGCAGAGATGACCAGAAGGGTTATCATAGCTAGGGTTTTAACTTTTAAAATATTTTGTGCTATATAAATTAAATGTAATTTAAAATATTATTTAAAAATTTAATTAATAAAAGTTTAATTCTTCGATGCACTGAAGAACCGTGACCCTTAAACAAAACACCAAATCGAAGAATCAAACTTTCAAAAAGAAATTGAAACTAAACTAAAGAACCGAAGAAGCAAAACCGAAGAACCAAAACTGAAGAACCAAATTAGTTTAGTTTGGTTTGGTTTTTTGGTTTTTATTCCCACCCCTAATAATTAGGAATAAGATATATTTTTAAAAATTAAGAAGGCAAATTTAAAAAGCGTTAGAATAACGGCAAAACACCACGAATTATTTAGCAAATAATAGTAATATGTTAAGGAAATTAGATTTTAAATAATAATAATTAGTAAGATAACACCTCGAGCGAGGTATAGGGAGGACAAAATTGGGTGTCAATACAAACGATTGTAGACTTCCTTCTCTATGCATACTCAACAGTTTACAATCATCTGATCAACGTTCGATAATATCACCATAACCTAAACAAGACCCAATAACCATGTCGTTCTAATCCCCAAGTCTCAATTTTTGAAGATAAATCCTTATCCTTACAAATCAAAATAGATATTCTCATTCTTTTCTTTCCAAATTCCATATTTTATTTCTAATCACTTTTACCATCATAAATTAAAAATCCCTTCAAGTCTACTCGAGGAGTGTTTCAAAATACCGCAAGTGTTTGCACAAAACTGAGTCCATCTTGAAAGTAGTAAAAAACTGAAAATCTGAAATACCTAAAAGCCTACTAGATCTACCACTTTACCATAACATAATTATCAAGAAGATCACACCCAAACCACACTGAAATTTTCTATACCCAAAATATTAAAGTCTACCAAAGCATCATACCCTAAAAGAGTCATATTACAGGATCAGTGTACCTAATCCACCACTAAAGAATCACCTATCGGGGTAAAAACACGAATGAACACAACAAGAGACTCCCACATCATACCAAGAACTGATGCAAACTATGCAGACACATAGAAAAAGGCAGAACTAGAATCACATAACACTGAAAAAGGTCAACGGAATATTGAGATGGTACTTGTAATTACTCCATTAGGAGACTCCACCTATAGCCTACTCAGAAAATCATAACACTGCACCCTATCACCTCCTCGATTGGCTGATGGTGCACCCTTACCCCCATGAGGTCCATCCTATCCTCTAGCTGGGGGTGCTTCTTCTTTGACTGGTGCCTGAAAATCTTGATGTGGACCTCTATGCCTAAGTTGTGGGAAATCCTTCTTATAATTCCTTAGATCTCCACATGTGAAACAAGCAAAGCGAGTAAAAGTCCGCTGAGCTAAATCTGAAAATCCCAAATGACTACCATGGCTTGACACCCTTCAAGAAGACCCAAGAAAAGTCTGCCCTGGGTTGAAAGAGTCTCATCTGGAGTATCCTCCTTAGAATGCCTGAAGGGCTTCCTGAACTAGTCTACCATGCTAAAGTCGAGAACCCTGTCTGAAAGAACCCTTATATCCAGATGAGGTACTAGTAAACTGGCCAGATATGCGGGACCTTTTGTTCCTCAGATCCGCAAATTTCTCACATTGCATGAGCTCAAATTCCTTAGCTGTCTTAACTACCCTCTGAAAAGTAGCCCCTGATTGAGCTGAAGAAAACACTACTTACTGGATCCTAAAAGTAAGACCCCTCACAAATTTGTGAATCCTCTCAATCTCATCTAGTAGAATCACTAAGGCATGGCAAGACAAAGCATAGAATTATGTCTCATACTCGGCCGCTGAAATCCTATCCTGAGTGAAATGCTTAAACTGATGTCTATGCTCCTCCCTTTAGCTACAAGGAATAAATCGATCAAGAAAAGCCTGGTTAAACAACTCCCATGTCATAGCAGGAGATTATATAGGTCTAGAGTCAACATAAGAATGCCACCATTGCTTGGCAGGGCCACGCATATGCAAAGCTGTATAATCAACCCCATGAGACTACACTAGTCCCACACTTTGAAGCCTCTCATGACAACTCACTAAGAACTCATACGTATGCTCTGCCTGTACATCCTAAAACTGAGGTGGATCCATATTCCTAAACCTCTCAAATCTCATTTTCTCCTTATCGGACATTGCCGGCCTAGCCACTCCCATGAATTCTGCATCTGGCAGAGGCATACCATCAAACCTAGTTGCCGTAGCTATTGGCTGACCTGCTGGTCCATAAAAAACTTGAATAAGCTGCTGATCTAGGGTATGGGCCCTCACCCTTGTCTGAGAATCATTAGGAGTGCTTGCTACTCTACCACCTTGAGCCAAACCCTCCAATATGCTCAACAACATGAACTAATGTATCTTAAAACACCGTAGTAGTGACAAAACCAAGTGGAGCATGAACCGGGCCCACCTCCTCTGCCTAAACCCGACCATCTTTATCCTCATACGCAACTTCAAGGAACTTTTCCCTAACATGAATCTAAATAATTGCCTAAGATCTACCTTTACCATAACCAATGCCTCAGCTCTTGCCACGTCCCGTGCCTCATCTGCGAGTCCCAATATGAGCAGCAGGTATGGGTGCTAGAATGGGCCCCTGACCTCCATCTAAAGATGAATGAGTTCGCACTATCTATGAGAGATTAAGACAAGTATCTCTGTAATCAAACAAAGGGGTAATTAAACAAAGGGATCATTTCGCACAATAAAAAAGAAGGAGGTAAATTTCCTAAAGTCCCCATAGCCTCTTGAAGATAGATAACAAATATCTCTGCACCAATCTGGAAGACTCTACTAAACAGAACTTTTACTTGTGAGACCAATGAACCTATCACTTTGATATGTAACACCCCAGAATTTGAATCAGCTTTTAAACCTGCTATAAAAAATTTAACTTTCAAGGAATTACGAGTCTAAACCACGGACTGTGGTTAGAACCATGAGTCGTGGAATGAACTCGTGGTTTAAGTCTGCAAGATCAACCTCTGGTCTAAGAACCACGAGTGGATTGTACAGATCGTAGTTCATTCTATGGACCATCCTGTTGACTCAAGGAATCAAACTTGAGGACTGACTGTTTCTCCAGGAACTACGAATGGGTCTACGGACCATAGTTTATTCTACAGTCCATCCTATTGAATCGTAGAACCATATCTGCAGCTGATCATTTGGTCTAGGAACCACGAGTGGAAACCACAAGTCATGGTTTCAGTCTACAGCTCGTGGATTGCACCCATAATCCCTGAAGTTGAGATTTTTAACAGCTTTTTCTAAATTTAATCCTAGGGGTATTTTTGTTATTACCCACTCTTTTAACTCTTAAGTGAGGTTATTTTGGCAACTTTTAGTAGGGTTTATACTCCAATTAGCCTAAGTCTTTCATTACTCCTCATTCATCTACAAAATGAGGAAAAGAACTCCTTCAAGCTCCAAGTGTCAAGCTCCAAGTTCAAGCCTCCATTTCTTTTCATCTTAGATCAAGCAAGCTTTAATAAGGCATGTGGGTATCCAATAAGGGATTCCTTTCACCCTTATGCCCAAAACTCCATGTTTTACTTTGATTTATGAAATTGTGAAATTAGGGTTCTTACCCAAATTGAGGAAAAGTTATGGGTCTTCTTTTTAAGCATCAACTCATGGTTTCTCATTACTTATCTATGATTTATTTAAAGTTCCTTAATTGATTTCAAAAGCCCATGCATTAAAGATGATTTCTAGCATGATTCCATTGAATTGCATATTTTCAAGTGAAAATTGGCATGTTTAAATAACATGACCTTATGTATTATGAAATTGCATGCCAAATTCTTCAAGTTATGAAGTTAGAAAGAAAAGTGTGTTTTGGAATTATGGCTATGCTAAGTTTTAAGACTTATGATTTTGAATTGCATGACATTAGATATGTCTTTATGCTTTTCAAACAGATTTGTCATTAGATATGTCACAAGTATAAGTTGAGTTATATGTTATGTTTTGGGAGTAGTATTTAGCACCGAGAGATGAGGTTTCTAAATAACCCAAATCTAAAATTGCGTTGCCACCGTAGGTTGCCCTCCATGGCTTATGACAGGATCCTATTAGATAAGGTTCTAACCTTCGCCGGTTAGGACAACCTTTTTTGGTATGGGTGTATGACACTGGACTCCATGCAGCTCATCATGGTTTATGTCGGTTAAAAGAAACTCTTGTATGAATGTTTTTAAGTCTAATGCTATGATATCTCTTACCTTATGCTTAAATTATGATATTTCCTATGATTTCTCTTATTATGAATGGATTCAGTTTTAAGTATGTTTTACTACATTTATGCATATCTCACATACTCGGTACATCCTATATTACTGATGCATATTCTCGCGTTGCATCCTTTGATGATGCAGATACATTCTCTTTCCCTCAGATTCGTGGCTAGACATCATCAGAGATTCAGTTTCTATTGGTGAGTCCTCATTATTCGAGGTCTAGTGCTAGACTTATTTCTATTATGTCTTTCTTTTAGATTTCTGACTTAGTTGGGGTCTTGTCCCATCAACTCTTTATGACAGTTTAGAGGCTTCAAACATAGCTAGACTTGTATTTCGTGTTTGGATTTGGTATTTATTAGACCTTATTCCCATTTAGTTATGATTGCCTATCTTCTTTAAGTATGCTTCCGCTATATTTCTTTTTGTTAATCTGAGTATGCTATGACCAGGAATTAACTTGGGGCACTTGTGGTCTCGGGTCCCGTGTTACGCCTAGGGGTAGTCTAGGGCAATGACATGATACCAACTTATTACGACCCAAAATTCGATCATGATGACACCTACCATACCCCCCAATAGGTAAGACAACCCAACACTACTTATAACAGAATAAAGTAAATACGCGGAAGAAATAATAACAAGACTGAATCTCAACTGGATTTCATAAAATAATGGTAAAGGAGAATACGAAAAACAACATCCAAACCCCAAAACCTAGTAGTCACAAGGTACAAGCCTCTAAGTAAGAATATAACAAAAGAGTCTGATAGTATCTCATAATTCCATATATGCATAAGACTAAGATAGAGTGAGATTCTCTAGTTACTAAGATCCACAGCTGCTACCTGAAGAGTCTCCGAACTGGATCATAACACGAGCACAATATCAACATCTAGGAAGCATCGACTCAGTACCTGCACGTAAGGTATAGAAATAAACAAGCATGAGTACAGGGTCACATGTACTCAATAGCATCCTCAACTAGCCGTAATTCAAAGTAGTGGTGAGGACCACCTAAAACACTGATATCAATAGACATTTCCCAACACCTACACATAGGAAAGCCATCCTAGACTAGCATATATTTAGGATAATAGAGGAAGAATCATTATTCTAATCCATAGGTACCCATTTCAGTTCAACAACAATAAACCACCAATCGCAACATACCATTGCAATGCATAAACAAGTAAAAACGATGAGAATGAATGCAAATATGATGTAAAGTATGCTACAGTATACACCTGCTGGTCTATATAGCTAGCTGGGACCTATGAGGGACTCGCGAGGTCCATATACTCCCTTTTTTTCTTGCCATTTTGGTCCCTCAAAGGAACTCAATCCGGATTCTTCCCTAAATCCATCAGAGACTAACATAACGGCAGGTCTAGTGTCTCTAAACCTCCAGATCCTGCCCAAAGGCCATCGAAGAGTAACCATATGATACAACCAATAGTATGTACGTAAAGTCATATGAGATATAATGATATACTTCGCAATGTAACAAGAGAGAATTTAAACACAATTGATTTAATCAAGAGAACAAAGACTAGGGGTGTGCTTCCGATAGGGTCTTACAATGGGATAGGTTCTTTTTTATTCAAACAAACTTTCAATTAATAGCATGGATAGCTTGGGTTAAGCTATACTTAGTAGTTTTTTAACCTACCAAGCATATTTACTATAGTTTTTGTTCAAGCCCCATAGTTTAACATCAACCAACCAATTAATGCTTGGGTGAGTCAAACTATCTTTAGATTTGACTATTAGATGAGTATTTCCTATAATCAAGCTATTTCTAGTGTTTATTTATGGTGGAAATCTCAAATCCCCACTATTGAATTCTTAGCCAATTTATAAACTCCTTCTTCAAGCAAGTACAAAATTAGTAATCTAAATCAATGTTTGCAACCATCAATTTTATAATTCAAACATGAAAAATTCAATAGACTCATACCTAATAATCAATTATAAGCTTAAATAATCAACACTCATTCCTAATTTCAAACACCCATCATGCAGACACTCCTAGAATAGAATTTAGCTACTCATAACAAATGAATAAGAGAAGATACCAAATGGGCTTCCCAAAATTCCATTTATTATGCAAGCTAAGCTAAAATTCCAAGCTAAAAATTATTTACAATGGTGTTTCTACTAGAGAAGAAGAAGAGATAAAGTATACTCTATAAACTCTCTTCCTTAGGAAAGTAAAAAACTCTAAATAATTGTTGGTACAGATCCCAAAAAGTATTTTAGAACCTTCCCAAATACATCACACACAATTGTAAATTTTTTCTCTTCGGGGCATGTGCAAAATGAAGAGCAAAGGCACCTACAGCCTCCCCTTAGGATTTGCATCTTGTAGGTGCCAAACTTTCTAGGCAGTGATGACCAACCATGGTGTGATGTCACTTGTGAAGGGAAGGGTGATCACCCCTGGCGTAGTGTTGCTCACATGTCATCAATTGCTCAAGTAGTGTCTGATCCTTTATGTGCATTGACATTTGCAAAATGCAGGTGTCCTCATATAGTTCACATGTTATTTTGCCCCTCTTAGCAAATTATTCCCCTTCTGATCATCTTCGTACTTTAACTATATTTTAAGCTCTTTTAGGTTCAAATCCTTTTCTTTCTTCATTTAACTAAGAGTACCTGCATTTACAATAATAAAGGAAATAAGTACCTCTAATTCTCATCAAAACATGACAATAATTCATGAATAAAGTCTCAATAAGTTGGTAGATTACCAACTTATCAGCCTCCTTCAAGATCAACCTAACCAGGTCACCAACTCTAGGAATGCAGATATGACCCTCAATCCTTAGAACACCTTCTGAATCTAAGGTCACCTTCCTAGCCTCACCGCTCAACACCTTATCACAAATGATTCTCAACCTCGCATCATCAAACTGCTACTCCCAAATCTGCTCCAACAAAGAACATCTAGCCTCAACACAAGCAAGAATATGGCCGGCTCAAAAATATCAAGGCTAACCAACCTGGTAGCCAAGGACTAGATGTCCAAAGCTAAAGGTCACTCCTCTTCTACTAAGAATACAAAGCTACCCATACTCACTGCCTTCTGGCTCAAGGCATCTGCTACAACATTTGCCTTGCTTGGATGATAAAGAATGGAGATGTCGTAGTCCTTCAGTAAATCCAACCACCTGCACTGTCTCAAATTTAGATCCTTCTGGCTGAAGATTTACTGAAGACTACGATGGTCAGTGAAGATCTCACAATGCACGCCATACATAATGCCTTCAAATCTTCAATGCGAAGACCACTGCCGCTAACTCCAAGTCATGAGTGGGGTAGTTCCTCTTGTGAACCTTCAGATGTCTTGAAGCATAAGTAATAACTTGGCCCTATTTCATAAATACACAACCCAAACCAACACCAGAAGCATCATAATACACTATAAACCCCTGACCCTTGACCAAAAGAGTAAGAATCAAAGATGAAGTCAATAAGGCCTTGAGGTTCAAAAAGATCACCTCACACTCATTGGACCACTAGAAAGGGACATTCTTCTGAGTCAATCTAGTCAACAGAGCTTCTATAGAAGAAAACCCTTACGCAAATTATCTGTAGTAACCTACTAACTCGATGAAACTGCAAACCTTGGTAGAAGAAGTAGGCCTAGCCCAATCACGAACTGCCGCAATCTTCATCGGATCCACCATAATCCCATCCTTAGACACCATGTGCCCCAAGAATGCCACAGACTCAAGCCAAAACTCACCCTTAGTGAATTTGGCATACAACTAATGGGCTTGCAAGGTTTGAAGTACAACTCTCATATGTTATTCATGCTCCTCTATACTCCTCGAATGTACCAGAATATCATTGATGAACACAATCATGAAAGAATCTAGGTAGGCTCAGAACACACGGTTAATCAACTCCATAAATGCTCTTGGGGCATTGGCCAACCCAAAAGACATGACTAGGAACTCATAATAGTCGTATCAAGTCTTAAATGCAGTCTTTGGGATGTCCACAACCTTAATTCTCATCTGATGATAAACAGACCTCAAGTCTATCTTGGAGAACACTGATGCACCCTGTAGCTGGTCAAATAAATCATCAATATGCAAAATCGGATACATATTCTCCATAGTCACCTTATTCAACTACCTGTAGTCAATACACATATGCATGGACCTATATGTCCTCTTCACAAATAGAACTGGAGCACCCCATGGAGACACACTTGGCCTGATGAACCCCCTACTCAAAAAATCTTAGAGCTGATCCTTAAGCTCCCTCAACTCGGATGGTGCTATACGATATGGCAGATAGAAATAGGTTGGGTGCCCAGTTTGACATTAATGTTAAAGTCAATATCACAATCAGGAAGAAGACCCAGTAGATTAGAAGGAAACATATTCAAATACTCGCAAACCACAGGAACTGACTCAAGAGAAGGTGTGGTGGCACTAGTCTCACAAACATAGGCAAGGTAGGCTGAGTACCCCTTCTTAACCAACCGTTAGGCGCTCAGGAAAAATATAATTTCCCTTGGTATATGGCTATTAACACACTTCAATACTATAGAAGGGATATCAGGCATTGGTAGAGCAACAGTCTTGGCAAAGCAATCCAAGACCACATGGTAAGGATACATTAAATCAATGCCTAAAATCACATTGAAATCAATCATATCTAGCACAATCAGGTCCACCCATGTGTCATACCCCAGGATAGTCACCACACATACCCGATATACATGATCCACTACTAAAGAATATCCTACTCGGGTAGCTACCTGCAAAGGAATAGGCAATAACTCAAAAGCAAGTTACTCCTAGTAGAAGTGGTAGAATTATTCCAAGTATTTCAGCTGGAACAACTATGTTCATTTTTTTTTCTATTCACTCATGATCTGGCCTGGTCAACCCAATCATGATATTAAAGGATGGGACCTTTTCCCCTGTATTGATCCATTATGTTAGCCAGCAAAAGTGGGCATGCTTTCATTGCTTTTGTTCTCCCAGTTTTCCATTGCATTAGACAAGTAGCATAATAAGCAGAAACATAGCAGAAAGTTGACCCCGTATAAAATAAACCAGAAGCTGACTGATGACAAATAGATATCGTACTTGTGATAATAGCATCTGAAGCCTCAGCTGTTGGATGTCTTAAAAATGCATACATCGAGATCCGACTGCCATGACCACCCGATCTACTAGACTAAGGACCACCTCGAATACCCCAAGGACCACCCCTACTACCCTGTGCACTACCTCTGGCCAGTGGTGCTAGAGCCTTGAGGGACGGAACTGGCTAATCATGCCACCTATGGTGCTGTGCTAAAGGACACTTCCTAGAAAAGTGGCCCAACTGAACATACACATAACAACCCTGACTAATTATACCTTATTGTGATGACCTGGCTAAATCAGAATGACTATCATGACCTATGGACCCAGAATGAGAACCTCGCAAAGACTGAATGAAAATTTGATTACTCTGACCCTCAGTAATTTGTATGTTGCCTGAACAGGTCAGATCGACTGGAAATGCTACTGATGCTGATGCTTACCCTACCAAAGTATCCTCTACAACGTGTCTCTGAGCTACTATAACTACCATGTTGGCAAGTCCTCTTATCGATGCCCCCTTGGGCCTCTTAAAGTATACCCTCAATAGTGCGGGCATGGTCCACAACCTCCAGGAAGGACTGGCTTGATGCTACTATACCCTTTGTTGCTAAATATTGCTGTAAAGTCAAATGTCGGACAAAGCAACACACCCTCTCATGCTCAGGGAAGAATCATTATGGCATGTCTAGCTAACTCATGGAAATGGACCTCATACTCTGAGACAGATATGGACTCTTTCTTAAACATGGCGAACTCATCCATCAACTTCTCTCTCAAGCTATGCGCTATATACTTCTCCAAGAAAGCTGCAAAGAACTGTGCCTAAGTAAGTGGAGGTGACCCAGCTGGTCTTCAAGCTATATAGGACCTCCACCACTGTTTTGCTGGACCATCTAGCTTAAACGCGATATAATATGCTCTGTGAGACTAAACCAACCCAAGGTTATGCAACCTCTCCTGGCAACTAGTAAGAAACTCATGCACATTCTATGTAGGAGCACTAGAAAACCTCAAGAGACCCAACCTCAAAAACCTACCAGGCATCTTCTGCCTCTCAGAAGACATAACGGGCCTAGATGGAATAGGCAAGATAAAAATAGGAATCGATAATACCTTTAATCGGGGAGCCACCATATCAGGTTGTGCTCCTAAACCCTGTGCCACTGCCTGGGATAAAGTCTGAGGCTCATCTCTGACCTAGGAACCAATCGGAGTACCGAGCGAAGCTGCTGGCTGTGACATACCTTCAAGGAACCCAAGAAAGTGAACTAATGTGTCCTGTAGTATTGGAGTTTCCATGAAACATGTCAGATGCTAGGCTGGACCCATACCCTTCGGCTCATACTGTACCTCCTCAACCCCAATATCATGCTTTGACGATAGTAGCCTACTCTAGGCTCGAGCTAGAACTGCAGCCTATCCCCTACCTCAACCTCTGGGTTGACCTCTACCTTGTCCCCTTGTTGGGGCTCTAACTGTAGGTGTGGAGGTCTCATCCTCACCTGTTGTCAATCTCTCCCGAAACATCTGAGAAAGAGTGAAATAAAAGATACTTAGAAGTTGATGTAGTCAAGGACACACGATCAGGAATCAAACAAGATGGAATATTTCCTAGGAATACCCTATAGCCTCTCAAAGATAGGATACATACGTTATTGTACTGATCTACGAGACTCTTCTAGACACTTTGCTCTTGTATTGACGAGACTGATGAACCTAGAGCTTTGATACCACTCTATCACGATCCAAAATTGGGTCGCGATGGCGCCTATATAACCCCCTAGTAGGCAAGCCAAACCAAGAACACAGAAGTATAGTAAAACAATTTAAATAATGAAATACGAGAGGGAATCATACAAGAAGGGGGCCAACATTATATATACATACTATCCACAATAAATATACAAAAATGGCCCAAAGTGACTGAGAAGATAAAACATCAACAAGACTAACCCCGAACATGGTGTCACCGGTATAAGAGCATCTAAAGTACGTAATAGATATACAACAAGTGTGGTATATCCAAAATAAAAAAATATAGATAGATATATATATGGAAAGTAGTAAAGAATCTCCAACCGCCAGAAGCTCACCGCGATCTGAACAGCAGTTGGACACAAATGACTGGAGGGTCAACGAAGGTAGCTCGTACTAAGTGCTACATCAAAAAAAAGATGTAGAGTGTTGTATGAGTACCAAAACAATTGATAATTATTAGGAATCATAGGCTGACCGAGATCAAAAAGATAATATATATTATAAAATACAAAAAAATAAATGAACTAAAGGATCCACCTAAATCTAGTTATCAACAGAAAATAGAACTTTCTAACAGATGGTGATGATAATAAGGGCAAAAACACTACAAGTACACCTATACAATTAAATGCAATACATCATGAGATGATATAATGCGGTATATGGTGAATGCAAAAAGTAAAACCCTGGTATCTGGTATCCCGAGCGCCCAAAATGTAACCTCGAGCGTATCAACATATGCATAAAAGTAAAATCCGGATATGTGCTCCTTGGGCCACCTTGAATCATGCCTTGGACTTATCAATAGGAAAGTAAAATAGAGAAAAGGTCTGGAAATATCCCTCGGACCGGCATAAATAGTGGTGCTTTCCTTTCTTTTAAAGACCAGTGGTGAAGTAAAAATCTCATGTTTGAACCAAAAATCTCATATTTCCATCATTTTTAAACCATTTGCCATGTAATGTAGTATGAGATATGATGCCAAATTCAAAGAATACCTAATAAACTAGGGTAAAACACCCTCCAAACAAGATAACTGATCTGGAACTCCATTCGATCCACACTATGGCCTCAGCCTACAGATACACAAGTATGGTAATAAACGAGTGGAAAAAAGAAAATAAGCAGGAAAAAGAAGTAAAAGCACTTACTCTACCTCTAAAACCTCCCTAAATCATTCTATGGATTCTAGGCTAGCCACGACAATTCTACAAGCTCCTATACTAAGGATAAACATGGTAATACTATTCTACAGTCCCAAAGATGGCCAAAGGAGCAGAAAATAGGATTTAAGCTTAATTCAAACCTAAACCTAGCCTGACATTCATGTAACTCATAACATATAAAGTCTAACTAAGAAAAGTCTAAAATAAGTAAACCACAACCTACCTCAGGGCCGAACTGTAAGCACGAACTTTCAATCATGTGCCTTCCCCTTCTAAATAGCCTTAAAATGCTGCCACACTATCAAGAATATAATCCAAGTGTCATAGACAAGAAAAATGACACACATATCACTGAATAGAAAATCGGGTCAAAAAATGACCCTCGTGGCCTGCATGACGAAATGGAAAAAGAATTTCATAAATATGTTTACAGAAGGTTTATAAACCCATGCCCAAATTTGAGTGTGAACGGGACTCATTTTGGGGTCAAAAATATCCCCGAAGTCCACTTTGATCAAGAATTTGAAACAAGGAATTAATAAAAAAATTTAACAGAAACAACATGAATTAAAAGATGGAAAAGGAAAAGGGAACTAGGAGGGACATACCAGAATAATGAAGGATGAAAGGGAGCTTGGAACCAGCCTTTTGAAGTTGAAAAGAATGGAGAAATTCAATTTTATGGAAGGGAAAATGAAGTTTGAATCATATATAGCTATTAGAGTAGCACACGTAGCCAGGTGCTCGTGCATGCAAAAGAAGGCAGAGGTAAGACCAGGTGCCTCTTCAATATGCACGTGGGCTGGCCACCATGCATACGGCCATCGCGTATGAAACCAAAGCCCCACATTGGTGAAGGGCATAGGGAGGCAATGCCACAGCCCCTTCTTCGTGCACGCAACCACCCTCCACGTGGGAGAAGGGTTGTCTACTGCTGCAACAACAACCAGTCAACAACAACATTTTGGCAACTTAAAAATCATCAGATGGACCCTCAGGATTTATCCGAGGTCCCGCAAATGAAAATGAACTGTGCTACCCTACCAAAAAGGGCATTACAAAATCAATGAAACTGATGAAAATCCCAACATAGATTGTTTTAACAAAAAGTGGGCCCCATGCCTAAAAACCATATTTTACCAAAGTGGAACTCAATAGCTCAAAATTAGTCTGGAAGCCTCAAGACACAAACCAAAGGTCCCTCTAGCCCAAAGTCAATGTTTCAGAGCTAATACAACTAACAAAATTCTATCTGAGGCCATCTTCTATGAACATTTATCAAAGTTAAGTCTACCAGCTTTAAGAGTTGCAAAATAGGGAAATGAGCTTAAAACACAAATAAATTTCCTGGAAATCAAATAATTAGTCTCGACAAGTCATAAATAACCTATAGTGTAATGACCCTTTCGGTCTTTCGCACATTTTCTCATTCTTTGTACTATTAGAGATTGTATGTAAGATCCCCAAGTCATTTATGGCTTGCTGAGATCGGTAGTTTATTGCCCGAGCTATCTGTTTGGTCTTTATGGCCGTTTCCCTATTTTAGAACCTTAACTTTGGAAATCATTGACTTTGTTCAACATTCTTGGTAATCATGATCAGAATCAAATTCTGATACTTCAGTTAGCTCCGGATCATGGAATTTGGTCTAGTCAAACCATTGGTCGGGGTCTAGGAGCTGTTCAACTTAGAATTCTCTCTCATTCTGTGTTTTTAAGCTAGTTGGGCTTATTTTGTTGACTTTGATAAACATTTGGAGAATATAGACTCAAATGAAAATTCTGTCAGCTCTGTTAGCTTTGAAATGTTTAGTTTAGGCTAGAGGGACCATTGGTTCGGGTCTCGAGGCTTTTGGACTTGATTTTGGCCCTTAGGTTCTATTTTGGAATAGTTGGCCTAAAGGTTGATTTTGGGTACGGGGCCTATTTTTTGTTAAAATGGACCTCCAATGGGATTTTTCTTAATTACGTTGGATCCAGAATATGGTTTTTAGTTATATAGCTCTGTTCATTTGTGTCTGTGGGACCCTGGATGAATCCTGAGGGTCTATCTGAACATTTGTGCTTAGCTGGTTTTGCTGAGTCTGGTGTGAACGCATTTGTGGTCGTTTGGCTGTATTTACGGATATTACATTTGCAGAAATATCGCCGCATTTATGGAAACACTATATTTGTGGTCATTTTTCCGCATATGAGGCTACCACATTTGCGATGAATTATCCGCATTTGCGGAAATTGCTGGCAGTATATTAAATGAGCTCCTTCTTCATTTTGTTAAATCTCCCAACTCATTCCACCATCAAACTTGACTCCAAAACTCCATTTTTCCTCACCTTGTTCATCCTAAATATTGAAGGCTCATATCTTTATGGTTCGTGAGCGTTTGTTAGCTTCTAATTTGGTAAGTTTCTCATTTAATTTTTTATTTTGCTCTTGATTTCTCTCCTGAATTTCTCCCTTTTGGTGGGCTGTTTTAGCCCCATTTTCTCGTCCAAATCCTCAAATTTCCTGGGCATGCACTCATTGGATCGTGGTGATCATCATGCACTCTTTTATTTCTCGTTCCAAGTTGTGGGGCCCACGGGCCTGCCGATGACCCGAATTTCAACTCGGTCATATTACTAGCATTATGGGTATCGTTGATCTTATTTTGATACATAGAATATTATTTTTATAGTGTTTTCATTATTTGGGACATCTCAGAGTAGTTCGAGCTTGGACGATGCTGCTCCTGCAGCTAATCGTTGGATGACAGGTAGGTTATGGCTTTCCCTACCTAGACTCTGCGTATATAGGCTATAACTGCATTAGTTAGCATTCTTGGATTGCTTTTCTAGGTTGGTACCCTCAGACCTTGTTCGCCTCTTCTATCTGTTTATTTCATGCATTATTTGTAGTATTCATTGTAGTATTGCTATATTACCCTTATGGCCCCGTATGGCCTTTGTATATGTGTATGGACCATAGACGGTGGGATATTTGGGAATGTGTGCGAGTCCCGGACATCTAGATATTGCTTTAGGCTGGTTATCTATGCTGTAGAACTGATTGTGCCTATGCAAGACCGATAGGAATGTTTATGAGCTAACCTATTGTTTGCAAGCATATCATCCATGCAAATGATTTTCTGCATGTTTTACTACTGATTCGGCTTTGGTCCTACTTTAAATGGTTTTCTAAAACTTTGCATCGCTCCGAGGGCCTGTTTTTGGTAAAATGATTAGAAAAAGGGAATTTGAAAATGATTTTATGAAACCTCTCAAAGTAAAGAGTATATTTTAATGATTTCACCACTGGTTATCATACTGATACTAGACTCGATGAGGCCAAGCGCTAGACATGTTTTACTATGTATTTGGACTCAAATATGCTCCGGGTACCTTTTGTAAGGTTTATTGAGACTGGATTACTGATTTAGACCTAGATACACTCCGGGCACCCTTTGACGGGATTTGAGATTACTACTACTGATTTAGACTCGAATTGAATTCGGGCATGTACTATGAGGTTTCGATTATTGATCTATACTTTGAGGTTCTCATTAGTATATGGTCACAAACCTCCGCGGACCCTGTCATTCCAGGACTGATGGCTCTGAGCCGTATGTGTTGGAGGAGGGGTGTACAATAGAGTTGAGGTACTCGAGGGAATCCCTTCCGTGGATCCTGCCTCTATTAGGCTTTTTATGTACTGGAAGGAGTAACATACGGGTTACTATCACACTGGTTCCATCACATCATCATCATCATGCATCTTTCATTTGGATTCCACCCTTGTTTGTTGTTTGCTCAGTGTACGCTCCGGTAGTATGGGATGCCGGAGGGTTTGTTTTCACTAGATTGTGTTCCTCGATTGTATGAGAGGCCATTGGAACTATAGGTAAATTATATAAATCCTATCATATCATTAGAGCTTGTGATGACCTTCATTTCTTGGTGGTTTAGTGGACTATATCCCGTTAAGGCCTCGGTTATTGGACTTTAGATTATTGTTGGACTAGTGGTTCCTAGATTGTTGAGGCACTGTTTATGTGTCCTTCAGAGCATTTATGGGTAGCGGATCCTACCCCATTTTTCCTTGGTGCCTATTAGTGGTTTTGGTTCTCGTGGCTCAGTTATTCCATCCTAGGGTTGTAATTGGGAGATTGCTATCTGATTCTCTAATTCTGAATTGGTGTTTAGGCATGTTTCCGTTAGTTATATTGTTTCTAGCTTGATTATATTTTCATGCTTTCCTTCCTTCCCTTTTCTACTTCAGGTTACTGGTATACCGCAATGTTTTCAACTTTCTCTTATGTATATTATTGTTGCAAGGACTCCAGGTGCTTTCTTCTTCCCTTCACTCATGTTCTGTGTTATATATATCTTCTGTGGATAGCATACCCTATTTGTAATTCTTGTTGACTTCTATTCGTGCTAGTTTCCATGTGCTTTCTCTATTGTTTTTGTGACTGCTTCCTTGCTTTCTGCTACTTACTATTTTTAAATCTTATATGTGCTCAGTTGGTCAATGATGCCTACTGGGTACCTGTTGCTTAGAAATTGGTGCTCATACTACACTTCTTCATCTTTCTGGTACAGATATTAATGTGAGCTTTCACCATTGATTGCGTGGAGACTCGTGCAGTTTGTATATTCTAGACTAGGGTGAGTGCCTAATGACCGGGGCTTGACCATATCTCATCTTTTGTACTGTTAAACTTTATTTATTCAGAGACAGTTGTATATTCTATTTTGTTACTTCTAGCACTTGTATTCTATTTAGAAGCTCTTGTACTATTGATACCAACTCTTTGGGTTGGTGTAGTTTTCTTGTATATATATTCAAGTTTTTTGCTTCCGCGTTGTTATCTTTATCTTATATCTGCTTCTGCTTGTTGTGCGTATTGGTTAGGCAGTAGCCTATTACTAAAAGTTCTAAGATACGAGAATTAGTTCACCTACTGTAGGGTTGTAGGTGTCATCATGACTCGACAAATTGGGTCGTGACATGTAGTGCCTGTAGGAAAATGCTAAATGCAAAAAAACACTAAAACCAAAGAAATGACCTAGAGGGTGATTACAATCGTTGAAGTCAATCTCTGACATTTTAAATTATGAGTCCAAATACTCAAATCATATATCAACTACAGTATCTTTAAGAATAGATTTGGCTATTGCGCAAGCTTCAACTTGAACAGATACTACTCTCAATAGGCTATCAATTTATTTGCATTTGTGCCAGAACTTCACTAAATCATTGATGTAATCACAAAGCTCGGACATATTCCTCAACTCTGTCATATAAGATACTAGTGTCACATTGTCAAATTAGTCTACCATACCTCTAACATAGTGTTTAGTTTGTTGATGCTTCATTGAACCCCTATCATATGATTTAATAGTGAAACATGACACTGCAAGTATGAGGTCTGTCAACATTAAAAATAATAAATTTTATAAGGATTCAAAAATAAAATTATCTGAGATAGAGATTATGGCCATTTAACTTAAATCTAATTAATAAAGTGTTTTGCATAAAAACAATCTAATGTAGCAAAAAATTGAATATAAAAGCAGCTTATACTCTGACAAAATTGAGTTTACCTATGTAAAAATGATTTGCTTATATTTCGCTATTTTTTAATTAGAATTGTTGTAGATTAAAAAAAGTCAAAACTAGGTCTTTGCCTTTAGAAGAATATTTTGGGGCCGAAAGAGAAAAGAAAGTAGAATTGTTTTTGCTCAGATGGATGATAAACAACTTTAAAGGAAACCTTCATCTTCTCTACGTTAATGTAAGTCTTTTGTCGTTAATGTTTTGTATGTTTATTTTAGTATAGACAGCTTATGTTCGATACAAAGACTAAATATGTCCACTTTTGAATACTTAAGGATGTTTTGTGTACCACCTATATATAAGAGAAATAATATTCCTTCACGCATAGATAATGGACTATTCAAGTGTTTTCCCTCAATATCATATGCTATAAAATTTACCATGTGACAACATGCTGTTGAGCCCAATTTTTTTTTTTTTTTGAGAATAAATTAAAATAAAATACTAGCTAAATATGTTAGACTAGAAAAAAGTATATATGAAAACTTAAATAAATAAACGAAGGAAAATTATACGGAACATGTTTTTTGCAAATTCTCTTTTTCTTGTGGATAAAAACTTTATTTTATTTAAAAAAAATGCGAGTCTTTTTATAGTTTTCAATTCTACCAAAAAATCTATTAAAAATAATAAAAGTTAAAATGTCAAGATTAGTCTTTAAAAATATTTAAACACTAAAAAATAGTGAGAAACTCAAGTACGGTGTATTATTTGCAGTTTCACTTTCCAAAAATATGTGATCTATAATTTCATATGTGCAATCTTCAACAAATAATCAATCCATTAGTCTGAATTTATTGATAGTATCTTCAAAAGAAAGTTTCCTTTTAAATATCCTCTAAAAATGAAGGATATTTTAAAAAAAAATATACTATGCAAAATTTTATCAAGAAACAAAATTTTCACCTTAGGGCTCCTTATAACCTGCCAAGAAGAAGAGTTTAAAAATATTCCTTTGTCAGTTGGTTTTCATATAGTGAAATCTGAGGAATGTTGGTTGCTCATACCAATGAAAGTAATAATTTGAATGACTTGGTTAGACACAATAGTTGCTAATTTATTGATCATATTCTGTAATAACTTATATTTTTAAAGGGGTTATTTGATAATATAAATAAAAGGAAAAAGAAATTTAAGGAATAAAAAAATTAGGCAAAGCCTAAACATACAAGAAAAAGGCAAAACCAGTGATGCTGGTGTTCAAAGACGAACTAGAAGTAGAGAAAAAAAAGAAGAAAATAATGCAGACAGAGAAAAGAAAAGAAAGGGAGAAAAAGGAAAGGTAAATAGGAGAGAAAAAGAAGGAATTATACTACGAATCATCAAGGTAACGACTCTAAATTTCTAGTTAAGTCTATTTCATTATTATGGGCGAAATTTTATGGTGGAAACATGGGAGATTTTTTAGAAATTAAGAAATTTTTAGAACTGGTTTCGTTAACCTAAATTATTAATTTTAAAGGGCAAACATCATTAAAATTCAATTTTTAATAGTGTTCTAGAATCCTCTCATCGAGTAGAATTTGATGATGGTCATGGTTCGTGAATTCAGTCCCTTTGTCCAGACATGAGTTTTTGGGTTTCTCTTTGACCGCGAGTTTGACTTGTTCTAAAAATTAGGAGAATATTCATATAAATACTTTTTTTTATTCTAAATCTATTTTTGTGTAGTTTGAGGTGATCCGAAGACCCGAGAACATATTTTTAACTTACTGAAAAGGGTGTTTGATTTGTGAATTAGAGTAAGTGAGACTTTAAGATTTAGGTTCTTGCTTTTTAAATCTATTTTAAAAAGAAATATGTTTTGTCTTCCTGGTCCATGTGTTAGGACGAGCGTGTGCTATGGATAATCGATGGTCCTTGAGGCCACCCAAATATATTTTATTTTCAAGCATACTAAAACTTTTGTATAAATTGTTTCGTGTTGTCATACGATTGTGTGCTATGTAGTTGGGGCATTGTGTATTCTTTCCTAAGCATTGTGTATTCTACTTGATTTCACTGGGGCATTGTGTATACTTCCTCAAGCATTGTGTATACTTTCCCATGTATTGTATATTCTCCTTGATATATTTGGAGCATCGTGTATGCTGCTGGAAACTTGTGGTTTTGACTATTTACTTTAACTATCATTTCTGAAAAGTCAATTAGTGTAAATTATATTGAAATATATAGTTCTTGATAAACAATTATTTGGAACTTGTTGGATATTCTATAATGATATAATTCCTACGCATAATATTTTTGTGCTCGTGGTGTGTTTGTATTTTCTAACACTTATTATATTTACGTATAACACTCTCCTTATCTTCATATCCATGCAAATATCATTGGTAAGGTTGATCCAGTTATTGAGGTGAGCCATCACATTGTTCGTGGAGGCTCCTAAAAGTGTCTTTATAATCAATTTATCAATATTTTCTTATTGGGTTTACACACCCGAGTCTTTTGTAGTTCACTTAGATGCTCCATGGTCTAGTGTGGGATTTGCGCAAGAGTGTTAAATTAATACTTTGAGATTCTAATTACTTGTAACTAATTATCATATCATTTGAATACATATCCAATTTAATTTATATTTTTAATTACTGGTTAAGATATAAACATTGGGTTCACCTAGAATGTGGTATGTGCTGGGTACCAATAACATCTAAGGCGTAATTTGAGATGTGACAAAGTGGATATCAGAGCTTAGGCTTTATGTTTTAGGTCATGGAGCAGTTTTTTGTAGAGTCTTATTCATGGTTATGTAGACATCCATACTTATGTCTTTGAGGCTTCTGAACATCTAAGATTTTTCCCTTCTGTCATTCCTTATTCGTGCATTGAGTTGAATCAAGCTGAACCAAGTTGAACCTTGTGATGTTTCATTTGCAGATGGTTAGGACACACATATCCTCCTCTTCTACATGACACAATTGTCTTGCATGTTTTTAACAATATATGTGCAGCTAAGTATGGAATTGAGTTCATGTAATATTATGTGCATTATTATAGTTGATATTGGACAGGTTGTACATTTTGAGATAGCTCTATTGTAATGACCCTCTATGTTCACCGGTGTCATAGTACAGAAGCAAGTGTCTAAATAGAGTCTCGCGGATCAGTATGATGACATTCATATCCTATCTGTGAGAGGCTATATGACATTGTAAGGAATAATTCCATCTTCTTGGTTCCTTATCACGCGTCCTGGCTTTATCGACCTCTAATCTTTATTTGTTTCATTCCTTCTCAGATGCCTAAGATGAGTGTGACAGAGGGTGATGTTGAGGCTTCAGTGCCTGTTGCTTTAGTGCTCCCGTCAGCGCCAGGATTTCAGGGTGAGAACTTACCGCATTAGCTAGGGGGTTTAGGGCCAGCCCAGCCTCCGGTAGAGTTTCATGCTACCCCAGTCCTTTAGGATACCATGGCTAGTACTCCGAGTCCTCCAGTGGGTGTTTCAGTACCTCAGGATGATGCAGTACCCGGTTTTTCAAGTGGTGCTTCAGTTAGGGTTGAGCATTCAGTTCTTAAACAGGGTTGTATGTCGGTATTGGAGTATGAGGGGAGATTTAGTGATATGGTTAGACGTACTGCTAGGACTGTGCCTGCAGAGTTTGATAAGGTTCATAGCTTTGTTGGAGGTTTGATTTCACCACTTTATTTGGCGATCGAGCACTTGGTTACAGTTACGATGACCTTCCTTCAGGTAGTTGATCATGCTTGGGCTGTTAAGGGTTTATGTCGTGAGGCATATGGAGGTAGTAGTAGGAAGCTTCAATGTCAGGATAGTTTTCAAGGTTCTCAGACTTGAGGTAGGGGATACTCCACTAGAGCTTAGTTCCATTGCTTCTTATCTAGTAGACTAGTTTCAGTTGCTCCACATGTTACAGAGGGTGGTTGTACAGAGCATGTTAAGTAGAGAAGAAATGGTGTAAGTCAGAGTTCCCGTGGCTTGCATTCAGGGCTTGTAGTCCATGGTGGCTGGTCAAGCTCAGGGAGGGCTTCTTGACCGACTTTATTTAGTAGAAATTGTTTTCAGTGCGATGAGCATGGCCACTGTGTTAGGGATTTCCCTACGATCGTGTGTCCCATTCAGTATGGGTGTTAAAGTTGTGGAGTGGTTGGTCACTATTTTAGAGATTGTACTCGGTGAGGGATGGTCGAGCCTTCAGTATCGACTACTTAGTCCAGCGATAGACACCATCAGTCTGATGCCCCTCTTAGTGGGACAGAGGTAGAAGTTCTGGATACTGTTGCTCCAGGTATGACTTTTGTTACTTTCGGTTAGTGATAGCATTATTCGCGTTGTGATTCTATCCTTTTCGTGTATATGCTTATATGCCTACCTATTTCTTGTGTGGTTGTGTCACTACTTGATTTGTAGTGTTTATGCATGTATTTCTTGGTAGATTATTCTTTAGTAGTGGATAGGGTGAGTTTCCTTGAGAGGTGATTACCCGGAGTTATGACTCATTGGTAGGTCTTGTTAGCCTTGTCTCCAGTTTTGTTGTGGTTCTAGGCTTGGGTTGAGTCTTCCTTTTCTAGTGGTCCTAGATGGTTGTTGCTTCAGCCATTCTCTAGCATTTGCTAGGAGTCCTTTAGTTGGTTTGGTGTGATACCGGTGGTTATGTGCCAGAGATTGAGGTTTTGTCTCAAAGAGAATGGTGTGGTTATGCCAGTGGGCATGTGTTGGTTTTGCTTTTCTCGAGAAACTAGAATCGACTTTCCCTATTTGTTTGGTTTGGTAAGTTGGCTTGTAAATGGGTTTCTCCCATGGTTTTCTTCTGTTTCAAGTCTGTTTGAGTTATTTTCTTATTCTCCCTAGTTTCGGTTGATAGGGTTGAGTTTTGATCGTAGTACTCTGGTTGTATTTTGATTTTGGCCTTGTGGTTGAGTTTTGATTATAACATTGGGGTTGAGTTTTGGCTGTAGAAATTTGGTTGGGTTGGGCCTTCGGCCTACTTTCATCCATCATATCAAGTATTTCTAGTGGAGTTGTGGGAGCTAAGGAACAACTCCAGAGTCTTCTAAGAAAGAGTTTGTGGAGTTCAGTGTATCCTTGAAAAGGGCCTTGTTTAGTTTGCAAAGGGTGGTGATAACTCCTTGTAGGTGTGTATGAGTTCCTAGCAACTGACTGAGATGACTCCTTGTAGGTGTGTATGAGTTCCTAGCAACTGACTGAGATGACTCCTTGTTCATATATTTGTTCTAGTAGTTGACTGAGGTGACAATTGAGGGTTTGCTGTGGCTTGTGTGTGGGTGAATTACATAAACTGAATGTAGATTGCAGTGGAATTTTCTTCGATAGGTTTGAGGTCAGATTTTTCTCTAATAAAGGTTTGAGGTAGTGGCCATTTCTTACTACCTTTGGGATCTTGTTGAATCGATTGTGGTTTCCTGGTTATATTCTTTAGAGGACCCAAGTTTTCGTAGCATCTATGGATTGGGCAACTTGTATCTTCAGAGCCTAATTGGCTCCAGTTCCTAAGTGTTTATCGGCAGCATAGGGGTCTACTCATGGGTTTAACAGAGGTATTGATTGGCAATTGGAGTTGGATTTCAAAATTATGGGCTAGCAAGTTGTGTCGGATGGTTCGTGGAAGGCTCTCTTGGGTTGCAGCATCTTTGGACCAGAAAGTAGTGATTACGGACAACTTAGCTTTTCCATCTCAGTTTCGAAGTTGTCATTAGCCTTGGACATCTCATCCTTGGATAACTATTGGATTAGGTTTGACTTGCCAAATCCCAGCAGTGTTTTTATCAGTGCGAGGTCCATTTTACCTTTGTTGGACAGATTCAGTGGCTTTGGTTCGAGGATCAATGGGTGTATGGTATATGTGGTCAGGTTGTGCGAGTTGAGATTAGCAAGGCTATTCTGGATTCTAATGGTACTTTGAGATTGAAGGTTGCTTTGGTGTTTCGAGAGTTAGAGTCTTGACTTGGGTGGTTCTTCGAAAGGTTGTCTGTTGTATAGGATTCCAGCATTGATATGACTCAACTAGTGTGGGCCAAGAGTTGTGGTATGTTAAAATACTTCTAGGAGTTGGTGGTTTGTGTACTGGTATGGTAGACCGAGTGGGTTTTAGCCAAAGGGGTGAGTTGAAGGTTTATGCAAATTTTCCATAGCCAGATGGCGACCTTGGGTTTCTGACATCTTTTCCTTTGCCTACAGGGTGTTTGGACTTGATATTCACGGCATGGTGGACTTCTTCCTAAGGTGAGACTAGTAAGTTGATCTTAAAATTTGAATAGTGTTCGAGTGTTTGGAGCAGCAGTGGTATTTTTGAGAGTTTGGAGCTTAGTTAATAGCTACGGACTTCATGGTAGGCTTACCATACTCCTTGAAGGGTCTTGGTTTTGGTTTGGGTCTTTTGTGCAGGTTGCCCTAGTTCATTCACTTTTAGTTGATTCAAACTTTGCGCGGTTCAGCAAGGTTTTTTTGTTTGACACTTGGGAGATTTCTCTGTTGACATAGGGTGTTCATACATGCCTTTCCCATCCCTGGTGTGCAAGCTTCAATCGAGTTTTGATGGTTGGTTCAGATGGGTTCAGGTAACGAGGTTGGTCTTTGCAAAAGTGTTCCTTCGTTGGTTGATGGTTAGTTGGGGTAAAACTACTACAGTTCTTGAGGATGTGCCTTGGGTTAGTATTTTTGGATGTCAACGGATAGTAAGTTATAGCTTAGCTTGGATAGGATTGAGTATAAGGGTGACTTCATTCGAGGTTGAGTGCAGCAGGAACTATGGATCTCTTGTGGGTCAGATGATGTTTCAAGAGTGGCTCGAGTGTTCTACTGATTTGAAGTTTCATGATTATGATGCAAAATGATTCAGGTCAGAATAAAAGGGTTTTGCGGATCAAAAGGGTTCATGAGTTAGAAGTTTTGTAGGTTACTTTGTGGGTGAACTTAGTTCTGGTATCGAGGATTTGGATTATGTGTGTTGATCAGCTTGGTTCTCTGGTTTTGGTGTTATGTCGGTACTTTCCAGTTGAGATTCTTGAGGTTCAATTTGGTTGGTAGATCTATGGAGTTTTGGAGTTAAATTTTGGAATCTAGCTTGGCTAGTATTGATTTAAGGTTTGGTTGCCTTCCTATCAAGGGGGCTACCTGGGTCTTCCGATAGAGTGGTGCGGGCTTATTATCCACAATTGGTAAGTCTCTGATGCTTTCTTCTTTCTCGACTTTCGAGGATGAAAGTCCTTTTTAGTAGTGGATGATGTAATAACCCATTCGGTCAATCTTGTATTTTCTCCTTCTTTGTACTATTAGAGCTTGGCTATAGTGACCCTAAGTCATTTATGGCTTGCTGGAACTGGTAGATTGGTGCCCGGGCCATCTGTTTGGTCTTTATGGCCGTTTCCCTATTTTAGAACCTTAACTTTGGAAATTGTTGACTTCAGTCAACATTCTTGGTAATCATGCTCGAAATTGAATTTCGATAGTTTCATTAGCTCCGGAGCGTGGACTTTGGTCTAATCGGACCTTTGGTCGGGATCCGGGAGCTTTTCAGCTTGGAATTCTCTATCATTCAGTATTTTTAGGCCAGTTGGGCTTGTTTCATTGACTTTGTTCAACATTTGGAGAAGACGGCCTCAGATGGAAATTTCGTCAGCATTGTTCGCTCCAGAATGTTGAGTTTAGGCTAGAGGGACCATTGGTTCGGGTTTTGAGGCTTCCGGACATGATTTTGGCCCTTAGGTTCCATTTTAGAATAGTTGGCCTAAATGTTGATTTTGGGCACGGGTCCCACTTTTCATTAAATCGACCTCTAATGGGATTTTCATTGATTTCGTTGGATCCAAAATGCCATTTTTAGTCGAATAGCTCTGTTCATTTGTGTCTGTGGGACCCTGGATGAATCCCGAGGGTCTATCCGAGCATTTGAGCTTAGCTGGTTTTGCTGAATCTGGTGTGACCTCATTTGCGGTCATTTGGCTGCATTTGCAGAGATATTGCCGCATTCGCAGAAACACCACATTTGCGGTAATTTTGCTGCATTTGCAATGAATTGTCCATATTTGCGGAAATCACTGGCAGTATATTAATCAGCTCCTTCTTCATTTTGTTTAATCTCCCAACTCGTTCCACTATCAAACTTGACTCCAAAACTCCATTTTTCCTCATGTTGTTAATCCTAAAGATTGAAGGCTCATATATTTCTAGTTCATAAGCATTTGTTAGCTTCTAATTTGATAAGTTCCTCGTTTAATTTTTTATTTTGCTCTTGATTTCTTTCCTTAATTTCTCCCTTTTGGTGGGCTATTTTAGCCCTATTTTCTGGTCCAGATCCTCAAATTTCTTGGGCATGCACTCATTGGATCGTGGTGATCATTGTACACTCTTTCATTTCTGGCTCCAGGCTGCAGGGCCCACTAGCCTGCCGGTGACCCAAATTTTGACCCGGTCATGTTTCTAGCATTATGGGTATCGTTGGTCTTATTTTGACGAGTAGAAATTTATTTTGAGAGTGTGTTCGTGATTTGGGGAATTTCAGAGCAGTTCGAGCTTGGACGACATCATTCCTGCAACTACTCCTCGGACGACAGTTAGTTTATGGCTTTCCTTACCTAGACTCTGTGTATATAAGCTATAACTTCATTAATTAGCATCCTTGTATGGTTTTCTAGGTTGGTATCCTCAGACCTTGTACGCCTCTTCTATCCGTTTATTTCATGTGTTGTTTGTAGTATTCATTGTAGTGTTGCAATATTACCCTTGTGGCCCCGTATAGCTTTTGTATATGCCTCTTGACCATAGACGGTGGGATATTTGGGAATGTCCGTGAGTCCCAGGAGTCTAGATGTTGCTTTAGGCTAGTTATCTATGTTGTAGAACTGATTGTGCATGTGTAGGGCCGATAAAAATGTTTGTGAGCCATGGGCTAACCCATTATTTGTGAGCATATCATCCATACAAAGTATTTGCTGCATATTTTTACTATTGATTTGGCTTCGAAATGGTTTTCTAAAACTTTGCATGGCCTCAAGGGATCATTTTCAGTAAAATGATTAGAAAAAGGGAATTTGAAACTGATTTTATGAAACCTCTTGGAGTAAAGAGGATATTTTGATGATCTCATCACTGGTTTTCATACTGATACTAAACTCTGCGAGGCCGAGCGCACATATTTTACTATGTATTTAGACTCAGATATGCTTCGGGCACCCTTTGTAAGGGTTATTGAGATTGGATTACTGATTTAGACCCGGATAGACTTCTGGCACCCTTTGATGGGGTTTAAGATTAATACTACTGATTTAGACCCACATCGAATCTGGGTATGTACTACAAGGTTCCAATTATTGAACTATACTTTAAGATTCATGTTAGTATGTGGTCACAGACCTCCATGGACCCTGTCATTCAAGGACCAATGGCTACGAGCTGTGTGTGTCGAAAGAGGGGTGTACAGTGGAGTTGAGGTACTCGACAAAATCCCTTCCATGGATCCTGCCTCTATTGGGCCTATTAGGTACCGGATGGGGTAACATAGGGGTTACTATCACACTGGTTCCATCACATCATCATCATCGTGCATCTTTTATTTGAATTCCACCCTTGTTTGTTGTTTGCTCGTTGCTCAGTGTACGCTCCGATAGTATGGGATGCTAGAGGGTTTGTTTTCACTTGATTGTATTCCTCAGTTGTATGGGCAGCCGTTAGGACTATAGGTAGATTATATTACTCCTGTCATATCATAAAGCTTGTGATGGCCTTCATTTCTTGGTGGTTTAGTGGACTCTAGACTGTTGAGTCCCCGGTTATTGGACTTTTGGTTATTGTTGGACTAGTAGTTCCTACATTGTTGAGGCACTGTTTATGTGGACTTATGATCATTTATGTGTAGCGGATCCTACCCCCTTTTTCCTTGGTGCTGATTAGTGGTTTTGGTTCTCGTGGCTCAGTTCCTAGGGTTGTAATTGTGAGATTGCTATCTTTTTCTCTGATTCTGAATTGGTGTTTAAGCATATTTCTGATAGTTATATTGTTTCTAGCTTGATTATGTTTCCATGATTTCCTTCCTTCCCTTTTCTACTTGAGGTTACCGGTATACCACCATTTTCTCAACTTTCTCATATGTATATTATTGTAGCAAGGACTCCAGGTGCGTTCTTCTTCCCCTCACATGTATTCTGTGTTATATATATCTTCTGTGACTAGCATAGCTTATTTGTAATTCTTGTTGACTTCTATCCGTGCTAGTTTCCATGTGCTTTCTCTATTGTTTCTGTGACTGCTTCCTTGCTTTCTGCTACGTACTATTTTTATATCTTATATGTGCTTAGTAGGCCGATGATGTCTACTAGGTACCCATTGCTTAGCAATTTGTGCTCATACTACAGTTTTGCATATTTTTGGTGCAGATATTAGAGTGAGCTTTTACTTTTGATCGCGTGGAGACTCGGTCATGATGGCACCTACAATCCCCCAGTAGGCGAACCAATCCCCGTAGTCCAGAACGATTAGTAATGGGCTACTATCTAACAAGCAAGTGGAAGGAAACATAATATAAGCGGAAGCAAGGAATATAAGATAAAGAAAAGGGACAACAAGAATATAAATAGAAGCTAAAACCAACCCAAAACCTAGTATCATAGCATAAGAGTCGGAACTACATCAACAGAGTACAAAAGGATCCAAAACAATATATACATATCTGTCTCCGAATAACAAAAAGAGTACATGATACAAAGGATGAACTAAAAGTTAAGCTCCGATCGCCAAGAGCTCACTCTCAATCTCAAATAGTCCAAAAGATCAGCCCGCATGAGTCTCCAATGGATCAGCGGCGATGGCCCACACTAGGATCTGCACCAGAAGATGCAGAGTGTAGTATGAGCACCAATTTCTAAGCAATGGGTACCTAGTAGATATCATAGGCCGACTGGGTGCATATAAGATATAAAGGAAATTATAGAAGAAAAGAGGCAAGTAATCACATAAAAGAACGAATGAGTACATGGAAGCTAGAACAGAAGGATACAAGGAAAAAACAACATACTTGGCTAGCTACTAAAGTATATACATCACACAGACACAGGTGAAAGAAGGAAGTAACGCACCTGAAATCCTTGCAATAACAATATATAGAGAGAGAGTTTTAGAAATAGGCAGTATATCGGTAACCTCAAGTAAAAAGAGGAGGAGGAAAGAAGAATAATGATAGCATACTCGAAAACAAGATTTAATAACCAAACCATGCTAGTAATACTACTCTCAAGTCAGGAAAGAATCAACTGGGAGCCAAAATACAACTTATCAAGTTAACCAAGTGTATGTAATTCAACCCTCAATATCAAATCATCATATAAGTCACAATAAGGATCAATATCTCGATAGAGTAACAATAAGTCTACCTACAATCCCAACGGTGCCCATACACTTGAGAAACACAAACAAGTGAAGTCAAACCCTCTGGTTCACATACTACTAGAGCGTACACTTAGCAAACAACAAACAAGGGTGGAATCTCACACAAATGGATGATATGATATAATATGCGGAAACTAAGTGAAAGTAGTGTCGTATGTTGCCCCCTCCAGTACCTAAAAGGCCCAATAGAGGCAGGATCCATGGAAGGGATTCCCTCGAGTACCTCTACTCCACCTTACACGCCTTCTCTGGTCACCCTTAGCCCATAGTAGTTGGTCCAGAATGGTAGGGTCCATGGAGGTCAACTCATAGACCATATACTAAATCTCATAACCTCAATATAATCTTCCAGAGTGTAGCTAGATCCAAATAAGTCACTAGATCTTGAAAATGCATGCCCGGAGTTCTACCCGGGGCTAAATCAGTGAATCAAGGCTCAAAACCCCATCAAGGGTGCCCGGGGGTAACCAAGTCTAAAATAGTAGTAAAAACCAATCTGTGGCTCGGTCCGACCGAGTCTAGTACCATCTCAATCAATTGGAAATCAAATCTAGCACTACGGCCTAGCCGAGTCTAGTATAAGCATGAAAATAGTGATAAAATCATCCTTTTTAACTTTCTTACCCCAAGAAGATCCATGAAAACCAGTTCCAAACCTTTTATAACCATTTTTACTGAAAATAAGCCCTCGAGGCCATGCAGGGTTTAGAGAATCATCAATAGTAGGCCCAAAGCAAAAACCATAGTAAAACATGTGAAAAATCCTCTTTATATACATGATAATTTTATGCTCAATCACAAACAGTAGCCCAACGGCTCACAACAAACCTATTGGCCCTGCATAGGCTCCAATTTCTCTACATCACATATAATCAGCCTAAGATCACAATATCAATGTCTGAGACTCAGAGACATTCCCAAATAATCCACCATCTATTGTCCAGAGTCCAATACAAGGCCACATAAGACCACAAGGGTTATATAAGCAACTACAATGAATTTTACAACCAAACGAGTGAAATAACACGAACATGAAAGAACGGGCAAGGTCTGGGGGTACCAAGCTAATAAACCCAATTCAAGGATGCTAATAGCACAATTATATCCTATATATGCCAATTTTAGAAGGAGTTAGACCCTAACCTACATGTCGTCCGATGACAAGCTGTTGTACCGATGATGTCCAAGCCCAAACCACTCTGAGAAGCTACAAAACAAAGCCAAACTATCATAAACATAAACTACATATTAAAATGAGCCTAATGATACCCATATTACTATAATAATAACTGGGTCAAAATTTAGGTCATCGGCGGGTTCGTGAGCCCCGCATCATGAAGGCAGAAATGAAAGGATGGACAATGATCACCATATTCTCGTGAGTCCATGCTCAGAATATTGAAGTAAATTGACCAAGAAAATGGATCAAAACATCCAGCCAACAACAAGAACAATAAGGAGTCAAAGATGCAAATTTAACAGAATTTAAATGGGTTAAAACTTACAATTGGGATGGAGAAATGATCAAGGGCAAGAAACACACCCTAGAACCAAGTATTGAAGTTACACTGAGGGAGATGAAGCTTGGAGCTTATATCAATGGAGGTTTTTGGTTTTGGGGTGAAGAAAACAAAGGGAGAAACTTATATACTGCCCAGGGGTCCTTCATCGCGATTGCAAAAGGACCTTACGCGGTCGCTATGACCATGCTAGATAGACCATAATGATCATGAGGACTAGACATGAGGTCATAAAGAACAAGAGGGAAAAGGCTTCATCATGGTGATGAGGATGGATCTCACGATCACGTAGACCAAGGAAGCAGGGATAACATAGCGGTCGCGAAGAGGGACTTTGCGATTATGACGAACAAAGGTACCAGATCCACGGGACCTTTATCGCAGTCGCATGGAGGGACCTCGTGATCGCGATTGAGGTATGAGGCTTGTACCTGCAACAGTAACCAATAGAAATCACAAGAGGAAAAATCTTTGGGTGGCCCCACAGGGATCATTTGGGACTCTGCGCATGCAAATAAACTATCTAACGTACCAAAAATAATAGTCCAGACTCAATAGAATTGGTGGATAACCCAACAGAAGTCTATTTTGCAAAAAGTGCGCCTAACACCCAAAAACCAACCTTAAGCCAAAAGAAAACTCAACACCTGAAAATGAGTCTGGAAGCTTTGAGACCTAAACCAAAGGTCCCTCTAGCCCAAAGTCGACATTATGGAACTAACATCACTGATAGAATTTCCATCTAAGGCTTTTTTCTCCGAATGTTGACAAAAGTCAAACTTTCAAATTCAACTGGCTAGAAAATACAAAAAAATCATCACAAAATCAAACTGAAAGCTCCCAGATCCCAACCAAGGGTCCATCTAGGCTAAAATCCATGCTTCGGAGCTAACGGAACTGTCAAAATTCAATTCTAAGTGAGTTTACCAAGAATGTTGACCAAAGTCAATGATAATCCTAAGTTAAGGTTCTAAAACAGAAAAATGACCATAACAACGAAACAAATGGCCAGGGCACTGAACCAACGGTCCCAACAAGCCATAAATGACTTGGGGCTGCTATAGGCAAGCTCTAACAATATAAGAAAAGCATAAACGTAGCAATAACTAGAAGGGTCATAACATTTGAGGTGATCTGAAGACCCGAGAACATAGTTTTGATTTATTGAAAAGGGTGTTTGAGTTTTAATTTAGAGTAAGTGAGACTTTCATCTTTAGATTCTTTTTTTAAATCCATTTTAAAAAGAAATATATTTTTGTCTTCTTGGTCCATGTGTTAGGACGAGCGTGTGCTATGGATAATCGATAGTCCTTGAGGCCACCCAAATATATTTTATTTTTAAGCATATTAAAACTTTTCTATAAATTATTTCATGTTGTCATACGATTGTGTGCCATGTAGTTAGGGAATTGTGTATGTTTTCTTGAGCATTGTGTATTCTACTTGATTTCACTGGGACATTGTGTATATTTCCCCAAACATTGTGTATACTTCCCCAAGTATTGTGTATGCTCCTTGATATATTTGGCGCATCGTGTATGCTGCTAGAAACTTGTGGTGTTGTCTAATTGCTTTAACTATCATTTCTGAAAAGTCAATTAGTGTAAATTGTATTGAGATATGTAGTTCTTGATAAACAATTGTTTGAAACTTGTTCGATATTCTATTATGATATAATTCCTACGCATAATATTTTTGTGCTCGTGGTGTGTTTGTATTTTCTAACACTTGTTATATTTACGTATAACTCTCTCTTTATCTTCCTGTCCATGCAAATATCATTGGTAAGGTTGATCCAGTTATTGAGGTGCGCCATCACATTGTTTGTGAAGGCTCCAAAAAGTGTCTTTATAATCAATTTATCAATATTTCCTTGTAAGGTTTATACACCCGAGTCTTTTGCAGTTCACTTAGATGCTCCATGGTTTAGTGTGGGATTTGTGCAAGAGTTTTAAATTAATAGTTTGAGATTCTAATTACTTGTAACTAATTATCATATCATTTGAATACATATCAAATTTAATCTATATTTTTAATTACTGGTTAAGATATAAACATTGGGCTCACCTAGCAAGTGGTATGTTCTAGGTGCCAATTACTTCTAGGGCATAATTTGGGATGTGACAAAGTGGATATCAGAGATTAGGCTTTATATTTTAGGTCATGGAGCAGTTTTTGGTAGAGTCTTGTTCATGGTTTTGTAGAAGGCCATACTTATGTCTTTGAGGCTACTGAACATCTAAGATTTTTCCCTTCTGTCATTCCTTATTCATGCATTGAGTTGAATCAAGCTGAACCTTATGATGTTTCATTTGCAAATGGTTAGGAGACACATATCCTCCTCTTCTAGATGACACATTTGTCTTGCATGTTTTTAACAATATATGTGCATCTAATTGTGGAATTGAGTTCATGTAATATTATGTGAATTATTGTAGTTGATATTGGACAGGTTGTACATTTTGAGATAGCTCTATTGTAATGACCCTCTAGGTCATTTTCTCTGTTTTCATGCTTTTCTATATTTTGAGCTTTTTCACAGCAGCTACAGGTCATTTATTACTTGCCAGGACTGACAGTTTGGTTTCCGGGAAGTTTGTTTGTATTTTAAGCCTGTTTCCCTATTTTGAAAGTCTTAAAGTTGAAAGAGTTGACTTTGGTCAACATTCAGAAAAAATAGGCTCAGATGGAAATTGCATTAGCGTTGTTAGCTCTGGAATGTGGATTTTGGGCTAGTGGGACATCTAACTCGTTCAGGGCATTTGGGTAACTTTTAGGCAAAACTGGCAAAAGTCTACATTTCATCAAGACGACCTACGTTGGTCATTTTAATGATTCTTTTGAGTCTGGAATGTCATTTTCAGTTGGGTAGCCTGTCTGATTATTATTTATAGGATTTGGAATGCGTCCCGAGGGTCCATTCGGATAATTTTTAGACTTAGGAGTTGCTGGTTCTTGTTGTTGCTGGTGCAGGTCACCCTTGCCCTTCCCGTATGTAAGGGGCAGGTCGTGTTTGCGAGCTCGCATAGGCCGAGGGTGGCCTGTATCTGTGAAGAAGGGTCAGTCGAGTGCAGACCAACCACCTTTTCACGCACGTAAGAAGAGGGCCATGTCCGCGAGCCCATGTATATGGTGGGGTCCCCGTCTACCTGGCACCTATATATTCTTTTAACTGTATTTTTTCCTCCCCAACTCCAGAAAAACTCTATTTTATTGAGCCTTGAAAGCTAGTTATGAAGCTATTGTTCATGTCAATTAATCCTGAGAAGTTCGTTGTAATCCCCCACTCTTTTTCTGTTAGTAATTAGCACTTTCCATCGTTAAATTTTTTTCAAAATTCCTTGTTAAACTCTCTTGATCAAGTGGACTTTCAGGGCCAATTTGGGCCTCAAAACAAGTTCGGTTTGTGCCTAAAATTTGGGCATGGATTTAAAAACCCATTACAAATGTAATTGTGAATTTTATTTTTTGCATCATTAAGCAGACCCCGAGGGTTGATTTTTGACTCGATTTCTGGCCCAAATTTTTGTATAGCAATATGGGTGTCATTTTTCTCATCTTGAAACCTAGATTATGTTTATGATAACATGGCAGCATTTTGAGGCTATCCAGAAGGGGAAGGCACATGATTTATAGTTCGTGCTTGTAGTTCGGTCCTGAGGTAGATTACGGTTTACATCCTTTAGATCTGGCTTAGTTAGATCCTATATTTTATAAGTTATTTGAATGTTAGGGAAAGTTTCAGGTTTAGAATTAGGTTTAAATTCTTTTTCAGTATGTTTGACCATTTCCGGGATTGTAGAATAGGATTATCATGTTTATCCTTAGCCTAGGGTGTTGTAGCCTTGCCTTGTTAGATTAGAAACCTTAGTACATGCTTATAGAGATATTTGTAATATAGTAGTTAGTTATGGTTATTTTTGTGTTATTGTTCCTTTTTTTGCTTTTATTACCTTTGTTGTTTAACTGTGGGCCTGAGGTCGTAGCTCAGATTGGATGGAGTTTCAGGTCAATTATCTTGTTTGGAGGTGTTTTGCCCTATTTGATAGATACTTATATACTTGTAGTCTCTGTGTTGGAACACATATTCTCATGCATGCATCTACATGGCTAGTGGTACAGTATTTTTATGAAAAATATGAATTTTGACTGAAAGCGGGGATTTTCTACTTTTTACTACAGTTTCATTTTCTAGTAAGATATTTCATGGATTTTTGCACTATTTTTTAAAAGGAAAGAAAAGTACCACTTTTATACTCCACTCGAGAGACATTTCCAGACTTTTTCTCTATTTATTTTCTATTGATGAGTTCGAGGTACGATTTTAGGTGGCCCGAGGAGCACATATCTGGGTTTTACTTTTATTGCATATATTAAGGGTGGTCTGCGAGATAATTCAGAGAGCCTACAGGACAACCAATGAATCGCATTATGAGGTTTTTACTTTACCCCTGGCCACATTTACATCATAGCATTCCATGATACATTGTATCCTATTATATGTACTTGAGTGGCTTATTTGCTTTTGTTATTATTGTCTTCACCGTCGGCTTAGATTATGTGTCTTTTCAGTTGATAACTAGATTCAGGTGGATCCTGATAGGTATCCTACTTTTGTGTATCTTATATTATATATTGTCCTTCTGAGCTAACTCTAAATATTGAAAACTGATAGTACTAATGAAAAGCATAATAAAAGTTCATCCTCAGATGATGAGGACTCACCACAAGTAGTCGCTGAAATGGCACTGAATCAAGCTAATTGTGATGCTGAGTCTGAGAACCTGGACATGTATTATGATAGGATGCAACACATAGAGTATGTCATCAGTAATTTGAATGTAGTGATCATGCGGGATATGCAAGCAAAAATATAATTGTATGTACTAAAAATATTGAACATCTCAGAGTAATGCATGCTAAAATAGTGGTACAATGGCCCAAAAATCATGAGATGCATAAGTCTGAAAATCATAAACATTTTGAATAGCATAGTAAAAGCAATTAAATTGACTGAACTGGGGCCAAGTACATAACTAATGAGCCTAAATCTGTGGGAGAGTCTGTTAACCAACATAAACCACATGAGCTAAACATGGAGTCCGATGTATTCACCCAATTGAGAGGACCCAACATACCTTGCCAGGGTATAGAGCCATAACTGCCGTGATCACTAATCTGATGCCCAATTGATGGGATAAATAAACCTATGGTGGCATGTAGTTGTGGGACTTTAGGGTACGCTGAACCCTTGCCCAACTCATGCTAAGTACTACTCCAAAAACTGATTTCTCATAGCTCTTTTAAATTTAAAGTTCTAGAATAATGCATAAGGACTTAACTAGTCTGAAGTTGTAGGCTGAAAATTGGCTAATTTTATGCTTTAAAACTGAGTGCTAGTAATCAAGGTTAAATTCTAAAAAAATCTAGCTCATATGAAAATATTGAAATTTCAGGCTAAATTCTAGACTTCTCCAATTGTGGTAAAAATCTATGCAAGTTATCGAAACTATGTTGTAATTCACTTTAAATGAGATACAAATCATGTAGAAATCTATAACGACCGGGTCTGTCATTATGGGTGAACCATTCGTGCCAATTTATAGAGTGAGAAAACTTCGGGTTTGGGAGTTTAAAATTCTGGGCTAGGCTAGTCTCGATCAATTTTGGAGAGAATTATGGTCTAGGGCAATCCGAGTAAGGATTGGGTTAAATGTATTGATTTAAGCTAGTTTTCCATTTAGCTAAGACATAAAGGAGTTCGGAGGACTTTTCATAATATAATTCAGGTAAGTAGAACTCCTGGAATCGAGGTTGACGTTAAGGGGTTGTTTCGGGATGTCGGGAAAATAAGTGTCAAAATGGACCAATTTTGGAGACTTTACTACTTTTTGTCCCGTGTCAACCACCATAGCATTTGACACTCCGCCATAGCAACCTCCGCCATACCAGAGAAAATACCACTACAGCGGAAGTAAACGTCGGTCACCCTCTGCCATAGCAGATGACTCCACTATGGAGGTACAACTATAGTGGAGCAGACCGCTATAGCATAGTGTGATGGTATTTAATACAAAAACTTCCCCTAAATAGTTTAGTTTTTCTTCAAAACATTTTGGGAGAGGAAGGGGGCAATTTTGGGCAATTTCCATCCGTTTTCACCATCTTTCGTCCTAAAGGTAAGGATTCTACTCCCCAAACTCCATAATATCTTTCCTACGCTACAGAATTGCTAGGGTTAGACTTGGGGAAAGGTTTGGGATAACCTAGGATTGTAGAATCTGGGGAAAAAGGGGAATTCTAGGGTGCTAGAGTTCTTGGGTATTGTTTATAGTTAATGGGTAATGATCACCAAGCTTAAATTCTCTAAATGTATCGGTAAAAATTATGATCTTAGGTGAACTAATGGTGGGAAGGCCCAGAAAGTGTTGGGATAATCATGGTTTGGCCTGGGTTTAGTATTTTGTATAATCCGGGTAATTTAGGCCAGTTAACTAACTATAATGTTTACGTGTTTGTTTCTAGACAAAGAACAAGCAAGGGATCCTAAAAAGGGAAAGCTCCGGCACTATAGAGCTTGATTATTTGAGGTTGGTGATGGGTATTGATTCTTGTATGCATTGTATATTTGTGTACCTTTGTCTAAGTATTTGTATGGTTTGCATTGCTTAGGTAATGATTTAGGAATTTCCAATAGTCCTGTTTTCAGTCTTGTGAAATGAACTAGGTGTTATTGCTTGTTTGTTTACAAGTGTTGATTGTTCATTGTTTGTGACTGTGAATTTATGTGACATTTGGTTGGTTCAGGTACCATGCTTGGTATAAGTATACTAATGGTTGGCTTGGGTACCATGCCTGGTATGGGATATACTAACGGTTTGCTCGGGTACCACGCTTGGTACGAGAAATACTAACTAGTTGGCTCGGGCACCACACCTGGTAAGAGTTTACTTTATTGTATTATTGTATTTTTACTAATGGTTCCCTGAGTGTATTGTGTTGTGTTTATGATTTGTGATTGTGCATATGGTCCTTGAGAGGCCAGGTTATCATCATATTGATTTGTGAGTTGGTCTTGGTGTAGACCGGGTTGTATGTTTGACACTTAGGTGTTTTCTAGAGCGGATTCAAGGTGGGTCTAGGATATGAAATGCGGTATAATTATTGTTTATTGTGGATTGTTGATCATGGTTATGAAAGTGGATTACATGTGGGGACAAGCTAGGGAGAGACTTGTAGTCTAGAATTACCTGTTGGCTTGATTACATGTTTCCTGTACTATTACTTGACTTTTGTACTGTTCATATACTATTTATTTGGAACTAGCTGTTGATCCTACCAGTACACGGTGGTTGTGTACTGATACTGCACTTGCATTTCTTTTGTGAGTATAGGGAATCTTCTGGCGGTTGACACACGACCTCATATGTAGGCCTGACACTTCAAGACATCAAGGGTGAGCTGTTCGATCGAGCTGCCTTTGTTTCTTTCTTATTAGTTGTAGCCCACTTGTTTCGGGCTTAGACTATTGCTTATTTTGGGAGTTGCATCCCTGTACTCTAGATTTGGTAGCATTTTTGTATGATGACTTTCAGGTCCTAGGGGATTTTTTCGCAGGTTATTTATTATAGTTGGTTTGATTTTTGTTCATTATCGCTAGTTTATTTCTTACACACTAGTTTTAAGCTGTTAGGCTATGCTATGGGTTAAGTTCTATTGGTTCGCTCATCCAGGGGTTGGGTGGGTGCCACTCATGGCGGTCTGGGTCATGACAAAGATGGTATCAGAGCCCTAGGTTCGGTCATCTCGTCGTACCAAAATAGGTCTAGTAGAGTCTTGCGAAATGGTGTGGAGACGTCCATACTTTTCTTCGAGAGGCTATGGGACTCTAGTAAAAACTATTTCTTTTTTCTTCCTTCGTGCTATAACTTGATTCCAATTGGTATTTGGTCATACAAATTGGTATATGAATTTTTTCACTCTTCTGTCTGCATATGGTTAACACAAGAAATGGTGGAGCTAGAGCAGCGGTCCCAGCGGCAGGCCCGACTATCAGAGGTAGAGACAGGGGTAGGGGCAGAGGTCAAGGTAGAGCCACTCCCACCAAAAGTGGAGCTCAAGCTGCTGCAGAAGCGTGAGAAACAACCCCTCCCCCACCTCAGGAATAGCTTGTCAAATATATTGAAGTTGTTGTGGAGGATGATGGGGCATAAATGGAGGTAGCACTGGCTGGAGATACGGGCCTTCCCTCTATGACGCCCGAAGCATTTCAGCAGGCTTGAAACTTCTTGAGTGGTTTGGTTGGTGTCGGAGCTACCCCCGCAGGTGTTGCAAATCAGGCTCTGAGCACTCAACTAGCATCACTATGGCTCCTAAGATGGATGCAGCTTCAGGCACCGGTGATTTCTTCAGGCCAATGCTAGACCCGGTAATGATAGGAAGTGAACATGAGATGCTGACCAAGTTTCTCAAGCTGAAACCTCCCACGTTTCAGGGTACTGATAGGGAAGATGCTTATGAGTTCATATTGGATTGCTATGAGAGGATGCACAAGCTGGTCATTATGCAAAAACATGGGGTTGAGTTCATCACATTTCAACTGCAGGGTGATGCCAAGTAGTGGTGGAGATCTCATGTGGAATGTCGATCATCTGTTTTGCCCTCACTGACTTGGGAGCCGTTTCACGCTCTTTTCTTAGAGAAGTATGTATCCCGTACTCTGAGAGATAAGGAAAAGGATGAGTTCTTGAATTTTGAACAGTGTCGGTCTCTAATTAGGAGGCTAAGTTTCACGCTTTGTCTCATTTTTCTACACAGTTGTTGGGTCCGAGGAGGAGCAGGTTCAATTATTTTTGAAGGGTTTGAATACTGAGCTTCAGGTATTGTCTGTGCACATGACTTCATCAGGGAAAGGGTTCAATGAAGTGGTAGATTATGTAAAAAAAACTTGAAGGAGTCAAGCAAGTAGGGCAGGCTAAAGTATTATCCAAAAAGCCTCAGAATGAGGGAAATTACAGTGGTTCATACTCCAGGGTCTAGAATCAGCAGATATACTTAGCCCGTCCTATTCAGTCAGTTCTGCCAGCTGCTACAGGTGGTCGACCAGGAGCTAATCAGCATTTTTCAGCTCCTACAGGCTAGGGAGCCTTTTACACATCTGCTAACAGGCCTGCACTTGATCATGGTTGCTTCCATTATGGTGATCTGGGCCACTTTAAGAGGGAGTGCCCTCATAGGCAGACTAGTAATCAGGTTCAGCAGCAGTCTAAGGTTGTGGTCCCGACAGGTAAAGGTGGTCATGCTAGAGTTCGTCCACAAGGTGGGTGAGGTAACTTTCAGGAAGGCTGGGGAGACATAGGGAATAATAGTGCAGGTAGGGGTGCAGCACAGCCGGCCAAGAAAGTTGCCCAAATTGATGATCGGGATCACTATTATGCATTTCTAGGAAGGTTCGAGGCTGAGGCATCAGATGCAGTGATCACAAGTACTACTCTTGTCTGTGATAGGATGGCTTCGGTACTTTTTGACCCATGTTCTACATATTCATATGTATCTATGAAATTTGCTATGGGTCTGGATTTGACTTGTGATATCCTTGATTCCCATATCCATGTTTCTACCCCGGTTAGAGAGTCGATGATTGTGACTCATGTTTATCATAATTGTTCTGTTGTGTTTGTGGGGTTGCATACTGGGGTAGACTTAGTAATTCTGGATATGGTAAACTTCAACGTTATTTTGGGCATGACCTAGTTATCCCCTTATCATGTTGTGTTGAATTGTAACACTAAGTCTGTGGCTCTAGAAATTCCAGGTAAGCATAGGCTAGAGTGGGAAGGAGTGTACAGGGCCAAGTCGGTCAAGGTGATACCATTTGCTCTGGCTAGAAATCTAGTGGGGAAGGGGTGTCTAGCCTTTTTGGCTCATCTCTGGGATGATAGTGTGGAGTCCCCATCTATTGAGTCAGTTCTGGAATTTTTAGAGGTGTTTCCAGTGAATTTCCCTGGTATGCCTCCGAACAGGGATTTCGATTTCTGTATTGACTTGGAGTTGGGCACTCACCCAATTTGCATCCCTCCTTATCGTATGGCTCCGACAGAATTAATGGAGCTTAAGTCTGATCTTCAGGAACTCCTAGATAAGGGATTTATCCATCCCAGTGCTTCACCTTAGGGTGCTCCGGTCTTGTTTGTGAAAAAGATGGATGGTAGTATGTGGATGTGCATAGATTACAGGCAACTGAACAAGGTCATCATCAAGAATAAGTACCCTTTACCCCATATTAATGATCTTTTTAACCAATTACAGGGTGCATCTGTGTTTTTGAAAATTGACTTGAGGTTGGGATATCATCAGTTAAAGATTAGGCCTAAGTACATTCCTAAGACTGATTTTTGGACTCGGTATGCACATTATGAGTTCTTAGTGATGTCGTTTGGGTTGACCAATGCACTGACAACATTCATGAGTTTGATGAATGGGGTGTTTAAACCTTACTTGGATTCGTTCGTCATCATTTTTATTGATGATGTTTTGATCTACTCCAAGAGTATGGAGGAGCATGTTGAACATCTCCGTATAGTGTTGGACATTTTGAGACATCAAAAGCTTTATGTAAAGTTCCCCAAGTGTGAGTCTTGGTTGATTTTGGTTGCATTCTTGGGGCATGTTGTGTCAGAACAGGGGGTGATGGTAGATCCCCAGAAGATAGAGGCAGTCAAGAGTTGGGCCCGACCTAGCTCTGTTACTGAGGTGAGGAGTTTTGTTGGGCTCACAGGCTACTATCGTAGGTTCGTCAAGGATTTTGCATCTATTGCTACTCACTTGACAAGGCTGACATAGAAGGACGTACCATTTGTGTGGTCCAACAAGTGTGAGAAGAGCTTCCAAAATCTCAAGACAGTTCTGACCACGACTCATATTTTGTCTTTGTTCGTTGAAGGTAAGGACTTTATTATTTATTATGATGCTTCACATTCTAGTTTGGGTGCTCTATTGATGCAGGATAGGAATGTGATAGCCTATGCTTCTAGGCAGTTGAAGGTGCATGAGAGAAACTATCCGACTCACGATTTGGAGTTGGCAGCGGTGGTGTTTGCACTCAAGATTTGGAGACACTATCTTTATGGTGTCAAGTATGAGGTGTTCACCGACCATCGCAGTCTGCAACATGTCTTCACTCAGAAAGGCTTGAACCTAAGGCAGAGAAGGTTGATGGAGTTGTTAAAGGACTATGATGTGACCATTCAGTACCATCTGCGTAAGGCTAATGTGGTGGCAGACGTATTGAGCCGTAAGACAATTAGCATGGGAAGTTTGGCTTATTTGGGGGTGTCCAAATGACCACTTGCTAAGGAGATTTAGGCATTGGAGTCTAAGTTCATGCATTTGGGTATTTCAGAACAAGGTGGGGTGTTGGCCAGTATTAAGGTAAAATCTAGTTTCATAGAGGAGATAAAGGCCAAACAGTTTCAGGATACGCAATTGACCAGGCTTTGGAGCAAGGAAATATCCGGATAGTCTGCGGATGCCATGTTAGATTCTGGCGGTGTGTTGAATTTCAGAGGAAGGATTTGTATTCCTCGGGTTGATGAGATGATTCAATAGGTGTTGGCAGAGGCTCATGATTTGCGGTATTCAATTCATCCGGGTATAACCAAGATGTAGAGAAATTTGAGGCAACTTTATTGGTGGCCTGGGATGAAAAGAGACATAGCGGATTTTATGTACAAGTGTCATAATTTCCAAAAGGTCAAGTATGAACACAAAAGGCCTGCAGGACTACTTGAAAGAATGCCCATTCCAGAGTGGAAATGGGAATGAATAGCCATGGATTTTGTGGTGGGTCTCCCCAACACTTTGGAGAAGTATGACTCTATTTGGGTCATTGTTGAAAGGCTGACCAAGTCAGCTCACTTCATTCTAGTCAGGGTGGATTACAATTTGCAGCAATTGGCTATGATCTACGTGAAAGAGGTTGTAAGATTGAATAGGGTGCCACTGTCCATTATTTTAGACAGGGGTACGTATTTTACCTCCAAGTTTTGGGGTAGGTTGCATGAGGAGTTGGGCACTCAACTCATCATTAGTACAACCTTCCATCCTCAGACTGATGGTCAGTCAGAGAGGACGATTCAGGTATTGGAGGACATGCTGAGAGCACGTGTGATTGACTTCGTGGGTCATTAGGACCAGTTTCTACCATTGTGTTAGTTCTCATACAACAATAGCTACCACTCCAGTATTGACATGGCATCGTTCGAGGCACTGTATGGGAGGATTTGTAGGTCACCTATAGAGTGGTTTGAGGAAGGCGATATAAAGCCTTTGGGCATAGACTTGGTGAGGGAAGCATAAAAAAAGGTAAGAGGCATTCAAACAAAGTTGCTAGCTATCAAAAGTAGGCAGAAGGAATATGCAGATCACAAGGTAAGGGACATGGAATTTCAAATTGGTGAGCAGGTATTGTTGAAAGTGTCCCTAATGAAGGGAGTTATGCGATTTGGTAAGAAGGGCAAGCTCAGCTCTCGGTTCATTGGACCATTTGAAGTTATTGAGATCGTAGGGTCAGTGGCTTACAGATTAGCACTGCCACCCAGTATGTCGGGTGTCCATCCAGTATTCCATGTATCCATGGTGAAGCGATACCATGGGGATGGGGACTACATCATTAAGTGGGATGAGGTGTTATTTGATAAGGATCTTTGCTATGAAGAGGAACCAATTTTGATTCTTTACCAGGATATCTGAAAATTGAGGACAAAGGTGATCCGTATGGTAAATGTTTAATGGAAGCATCATCCAGTTGAGGAAGCCACTTGGGAAATTGAGAAGGACATGCGGGACAAGTACCCCCACCTATTTAAGGATACATGTATAACTCTTTTCGCTCTTTACTTTCCATATTTTCAGGTTTGATCATTCGGGGATAATGATGGGTAAATTGGTATCTGTTGTAATGACCAGGTATGTCGTTATAGGTGAACCATTTATACTAATTCTTAGAGTGAGAAAACTATGAGTTTGGGAGTTCGAAATTCTGGGCTAGTCTAGTCTCGACCGGTTTTGGTCTAGGGCAATCCGGGTAAGGAATGGGTTAAATGTCTTGATTTGAGCTAGTTTTCCATTTATCTAAGATATAGAGTTCGGGAGAATTTTCAGAATTGAATTCGGGTAAGTAGAACTCCTGGAATTGAGGTTGACGTCAAGAGGTTGTTCTGGGACGTCGAAAAAATAAGTGTGTTGTCAAATGGACCAATTTTGGAGACTTTACGACTTTCTATCCCATTTCAACCACTGTAGCTGTTGGCATTCTTCCATAGTGACCTCCATCGTAGCAGAGAAAATACCGCTATAGTCGAAGTCAACATCGGTCAGCCTCTGCCATGGTGGATTACTCTGCTACAACGATACCGCTATAGAGGAGCGGACCGCTATAGCGGAGCGTGATGAAATTTAATATAGAAACTTCCCCAAAATAGTTCAGTTTTTCTTTAAAACATTTTGGGAGAAGAAGGGGGAAATTTTGGGTGATTTCCATCCGTTTTTCACCAACTTTCATCCTAAAGGTAAGGATTCTATTCCCCAAACTCCGTAATATCTTTCCTACGCTATAGAATTGCTAGGGGTGGACTTGGTGAAAGGTTTGGGATAACCTAGGATTGTAGAATGTGAGGAAAAAGGGAAATTTTAGGCTGCTAGAGTTCTTGGGTATTGTTTATAGTTAATGGGTAATGATCATCAAGCTTAAATTCTCTAAATGTATTGGTATAAATGATGATCTAAGGTGAATTAATGGTGGAAAAGCCCGTAAAGGGTTGGGATGGTCATGGTTTGTATTGGGGATTAGGATTTTGTATAATCCGGGCAATTTAGGCCAGTTAATGAACTATAGTGTTTATGTTTTTGTTTCTAGACCAAGAACAAGCAAGGGATCCTGAAAAGGGGAAAGCACTGGCACTGTAGAACTTGATTATTTGAGGTAGGTGATGGTTATTGAATCCTGTATGCATTGTATGTTTGTGTACCTTTGTCTAAGTACTTGTATGGTTTGCATTGCTTAGGGAATGATTTAGGAAAATCCAAAAGTCCTATTTTTAGTCTTGTGAAATGAATTAGGTGTTATTGCTTGTTGGTTTACAAGTGTTGATTGTTCATTGTTTGTGACTGTGGATTTATGTGACATTTGGTTGGCTCGGGTACCATGCCTGGTATGGGTATTATAATGGTTGGCTCGGGTATCACGCCTTGTACATGATATACTAGCGATTGACTTGGGTACCACGCCTGGTACATGAAATACTGACTGGTTGGCTTGGGTACCATGCCTGGTACGGGTTTACTTTATTGTATTTACTAATGGTTCCCTGAGTGGACCGGGTTGTGTTTATGATTTGTGATTGTGCATATGGTCCTTAAGAGGCCGGGTTATCATCATATTGATTTGTGAGTTAGTCTTGGTGTAGACTGTGTTGTATGTTTAACACTTAGGTGTTGTCTAGATTTGATCCAGGGTGGGTTCGAGATATTAAATGCGGTATAATTATTATTTATTATGGATTGTTGATCATAGCTGTGAAAGTGGATTACATGTGGGGACAAGCTAGGGAGAGACTTGTAGTCTAGAATTACCTGTTGGCTTGTTTACATGTTTCCTGTACTATTACTTGACTTTTGTACTGTTCATATACTATTTAGTTGGAACTGACTGATGATTCTACCAGTACACGATGATTGTGTACTGATACTGCACTTGCATTTTTTTTGTGAGTATAGGAAATCTTCTGGCGGTTGACGCATAACTTCACCTGTAGGCCTGACAGTTCAAGACATCAAGGGTGAGTTGTTCGATCGAGCTGCCTTGCTTTCTTTCTTATTAGTTGTAACCCACTTTTTCGGGCTTAGACTACTGCTTATTTTGGGGGTTGCATCCCCGTACTCTAGATTTGGTAGCATTTTGGTACGATGACTTTCAGGTCCTAGGGGATTTTTTCGCAGGTTATTTCTTATAGTTGGTTTGATTTAGGTTGATTATCGCTAGTTTATTTTTTGCACACTGGTTTTAAGCTTTTAGGCTATGCTAAGGGTTGAGTTCTATTGGTTTGCTTATCCGGGGGTTGGGTGGGTGCCACTCGCAGCGGTCTGGGTCATGACAAAATCATTAGGACTAAATTATATACAAGACTACATAAGGGCGAACTTAACCCTTATTAAATACCAACATACATGAATATAGAAGAAATCTGGAGCTTGAACTGAAATTTGAAGCTTTGGAGAAGAAAACCCTAGCCTGGAGCTTAGAGAGCATTCTTTCTTTCTTTTCTAGAACGTAGACGATGGAATGAGGGAAATAATTCTAAGTATGATTTAAACACCTCAAAATATACACAAAAGGACTTAGTTTAGGATGTAAAAGAGTGGAAAAAGACCAGAATACCCCTGACTTAGGAGTAAGAAGTTGTAGAAATTTTCTGTCGAATGGGCTTGTCCAAGGGCCCATTGGACCTGCCACGGTCTGTTACGAGGGATGTAAGGATGGGTAGAACTTGTTTGTCCCTCTATACCAATTCCATTACGGAGGCCCACGGCCCGTGGTAGCTCCCACAGTGCGTGGCCTTGCCGTCGGTATGGGGTGGCTTAACTGAGCCACTGGAGGATTTCCACGATGGGCTCCCATGGTGCGTAGTGGCTCCCATGGCGTATAGTCTAGCCCATCAGGGCTGAGAAGCTGGGACGATTCCTATTGTTGGGTTGACAGCTCGATGTGCCTCATAGGACCCATGGAGGTTGCCTATAGAACATGAAATTGCAGAATTCAGCTGGATTTCTAAGTCTTAGTACCGGTTCAAATTCTGGGGTGTTACAGAATGCCATGAAGGGCAAGTATTTCTCCCCATATTTATATGATTTATGTCCTAAATTATATATTGTTAATTATTATTGCAAGATAGAATTGTGATCGAGATACCATAAGTAGAAAGAGAAAAAGAGTTAAGTAATCTAAAAGCATGTTTCAAGACTTATTATGATTAGGTTGAAATAAAACCTAGTGACGTCTCTTGAATAGTCGAAGGTACAACTTATCGTTATGGATTGATGAATTGAGTGTTCAAATTGTTCACAGTCTTGCAATTTTGTTCATTATGGCACATGATAATTATTTTTATAGTAAATAGAATCATGTTGAGCTATCCAAGAGGATTCTATGAACATCGAGACAATACTAATTTATTACAGGAGGTTAAAAGTCTGAATTTTGACTTTCTTTTGTTGTTGTGATGTTTTAAGCATTGGGTTTTCTAGTAAAAGGATGAAACATTGATGGTATTAGGCACACTAAGGTGCTAGCATGTGTTATGATACAATTATCTTTTTTGGAGAAAGAGAAAGTTGATTGGTACAAAAAAAGTGGCTTTACTGGGTTAGTGATAGTTTTTAATAGTGAATAAAGTGGAAAATTACAGTCAGGGGGCTCAATGTGCATGCACTTGTGGTGGTGGTTGACTTCAAGAGATTTTTACTCGTAGAGATTTAACATTTATGATATTTAGTACTTTCGAGATTCATAAATATGCATTCAGATCGAAGAAAGAGAGATAATATTGGCAACTAGTGATACAGGGTATTAGAAATAGTTTTTTCTAGTGTTTGAACTATTCATATATTAAATATAAGTGTTGTAGAATCGGGAATTTTTTCATAAACATGGTTATCTTGAAGAGGAAGTTAAGGAAAAGAGATCATTGTAGACTTTGTAGTTGGTCTAAACATTCATTCAAAAAGGTTTGATCATAGCTTGAATGATCTTAATATGTTTAGCACGATTGAGCACCTGATTCAAGGTGTATTGAATTTGGGAATTACAACGATAATTCCTATCATTTAATAATCAAATACACAATTTGACACAACTCATAGCATGTTTTACATGATAAGTCCCTACCCAAACAATGTCTAAAGAAAGTTAAGCCATAACCTACCTCGAAGACGAACAACAAAGCTCTACTAAATTACACCGGAGCCTTCCCTTTACGAACAACTTTTGAAGAAACCAATCTACCAATAACAAGTTCTACATGTAAACACGAGTCCAACACCCATATTGCTAAGGTTCTAATCCGGGTCTAAAAAGTCAACCCTGAGCCCACAAGGGCAAAACCAAAATTTCATTAAGACAATCAATTTACCCAAATCTCAAGGAGTTGAAACATGAAATCTCATAAAAACGAAGTTAAGGCCGAGCATGAGACCATCAAAATACCATTCTTTAACTTTATCAGGAAAATTCCAAAATTTCAAGTTGAAAAACTGAGATTCTAAGCTGAAATCATAAAATAATCATTGAAAAATGTGTAAAACTAGCATAAGAATCTTACTCATATGTTAAGGAACTTGAATATGAAGTTTGTTTGAAAATGGAGTAATATTGGACTCTCAATTTAAAATCCTTGATCTAGAATTAGCTCAAAATCCGAGGTAAAATAGCGAGGAAAGCATAAATCTAAGGTTTGGGAACTTACAATGCATAAAAATCACTCAAAAGGTAGCTCTAGAGGTCCAATAATGGAAGAAAAAGGTGACAAAACTAGAAGAAAAAATTTGAATTAAGAGTACTGTAGCACGCTTAGCACTATCGCGCTAAATTAGCGCAAACACGCTCAAGGTGGCCACACATGTCAGCGCTATCACGCTCCAGCAACACCATCATGCTAGTTGCTATTGCGCCTCAGCAATGCTATCATGCTCCACACAAGTATGGGCCTTCAGTTCAATCATTTTGCCTCAATGCCATCGCGCTACAATCATGCGATTGCGCTGCACCAGATTTAAAAAAAATACCTATTTCAAAAACTTGTTTTTAGCACCTGAAACTCATTCAGAAACATATAGTCACAAACAAGACATTCTACAAGACCAAAATCGACTTTCTAGAGTGAATAAAATCATCATATTCACCAATAGAGGTTGTTTTCAACAAATGTTGACCAAAGTCAACACTAGGCCAAAACATCCAACTTTCAACCTACTACCGAAAATGCATCCGAACGCCTCGGGACCCAAACCAACAGTGTTACCAGTAAAAAATGGTATTCTAGAGCTAATGGAACTGATTGAATTCTCACACAATGCCTAAATCTATAAATGTTGACAAAAGTCAACCATATCAACTTCCAAACCTTCCAAAATAAAAAACCCACATAGAACACAATCAAATACTTCAGAAACTGTACCACCCATTCTCCAAATGACAGATACCATAATGCAACTACATGAAAGGGTAAAACAGACAAAATATACAAAAAATCCAAAAATCACTATAAGGTTTTTACATTTTCCACCACTAAAACTCACGTTCGTCCTCGAATGTAAGAGTAATGAAGATACTTGAACTATCAAAAAGATGGGGATATCTACTCCACATGTCCGACTCTGTCTCCTATGTAGCCTCCTCAACTGGACGATGCTTCCACTGAACTTTCACTGATGGTATCTCGTTATATCTCAACTTTATAGTCTGCCTATCTAAAAATAGCTATAGGAGCTTCCTTGAAAGTCATATTCTGATCTAAATCCATTGAGTCATAATTGATCACATGAGAACCATCAGAATGATACTTCTTCAGCATTGAGACATGGAAAACTTGAAGCACAAATGAAAGACTTAGAGGAAAGGCCAACTCATATGCCACCTCCCCAACACGTCAAAGAATCACAAAAGGACCAATAAACCTCAGACTAAGCTTACCCTTCTTCCCAAACCTCATCACACCCTTCATGGGTGATACCTTCAATAGAACCCGCTCACCAACCATGAAGTCCAAGTCACAGCTCTTCGATACAAATAACTCTTCTGCCTACTATAGGCTGTCAAAAGCCAGTCCTGAATCAGTTTCACCCTATCTATAGAATCCCGCAACTACTTCGTACCCTAAGGCTTAACATGAAAGGAATCAAATCAACCAACTATAGATCTAGAATTCCTCCCATACAAAACCTTGAATAGTGCCATTTGAATGCTGGAATGGTAACTATTGTTGTAGGAAAACTCCACAAAAGGCAAGACCTAGTCCCAATGACCACTAAAATGAATCACACAAGCTCGAAGCATATCCTCCAAAACCTGAGTCTGCTCAAACTTACCATCCATTTGTGGATGAAAAGTTGTACTCATCTCCAACTGAGTACCCAACTCTCGCTGCAAAGAACTCCAAAAGTGCAAAGTGAATTGAGTACCCCTATTTGAAATGATGGAAATAGGCACACCATACAACCAAACTATCTCTAGAATGTACATCTTTGCCAACTTCTCTGCATTGTAGGTCACCTTTACTAGAATGAAATGAGATGATTTCGTCAATCTATCCATAATAACCAAAATGGAGTCAAACTTCCCCAATGTTTGAGGCAACCCAAACAAAAAATCCATAGTGACACGCTCCCACTTCTACTAAAGTATAAGCATCCTCTGAGTCATACCACTCGGTCTTTGGTGCTCATATTTCATTTGCTGACAATTCAAACACTTAGACACATACTTCACGATGTCCTTTTTCATCCTATACCACCAGTAATGCTTTATCATGTCATGATAAATCTTAGCTTCCGCCAAATGAATAAAATACCTAAAACTGTGAGCCTCCTCCATGATCAATATAGTCAATTCACCCACTCTAGGAACACAAATCTAACCCTTGATCCTCAAAACACCCTCTAAATCAAGAATTGCTTCCTTAGCCTCATCACACAATACCTTATCCTAAAAGATACACAACTTTCCATCCTCAAATTGCCTATCCTTAATTTTTTCCCACAATAAGGATCGTGCCTCAACACAAGTAAGAACTTTACCAGGCTCATAAATATCAAGTCTCATAAAGCTATTGGCTAAATACTGAACATCCATAGCGATATATTGCTCCTCATACACTAACATTACAAGACTACCCATATTCTCCACTTTTCTACTCAAGGCATCCTCCACTATATTGGCCTTGCCTAAATGATAGAGAATAGACATGTCATAGTCCTTCAAGAACTCCAACCACCTATGTTATCTTAAATTCAAATCTTTCTATTTGAAGATATATTGTATACTATGATAATCAGTGTACATCTCACAATGAACTCTATAAAAGTAATGCTGCCACAACTTCAAAACAAACACTATTATTGCAAACTCCAAATCAGAGGGAGGGTAGTTCTTCTCTTTGGTCTCAAACTACCTCAAAGCATAAGTTATCATCTTTCCTTTCTGCATCAACACCATACTAAGGACAACTCCAAAAGCATCACAATATACAGTTAAACCTTCACGTTCAACAGGTAACATCAAGATAGATGCTGAAGTCAACAACATCTTGAGCATTTGAACGCACTCCTCAAACTCATCATACCACCAAAACACCATATTCTTCTGATTGAACTTTGTCAAAGGGGATGCAATAGAAGAGAAACCCTATACTAACCATCTATAATAACTAGCTAACCCAACAACACTCCTAATCTCAATAGGTGAAGTAGGCCTAGTCCGATCTCGAATCGCCTCAACCTTTGCCGCATCAACCATAATACCATCCTTGGACACAACATGTCCCAGAAACACCATAGAACTAAGCTAAAAATCACACTTCAAGAATTTAGCATTCAACTTCTCATCCCTCAACCACTAAAGCATAATCCTCAAATGCTTCACATGATCCTCCTCACTCTTGTAATACACCAAGGTATTATCGATGAACACAATCACAAAGGAATAAAGATGTGGTCTAAATACCCAATTCATCAAATCCATAAATGTTGATGTGTCGTTACTCAACCCAAAGGACATCACCAAGAACTTATAATGACCATACCGGATCCTGAAAGTCATCTTAGGGATATCCAAAGCCCTAATCCTCAAATGATGGTATACCGACCTCAAGTCAATCTTTGAAAACACTAATACAACTTGAAGCTAATCAAACAAAATATCAATATGCGAAAGAGGATACTTATTCTTAATGGTCAACTTGTTTAACTACTGATAATCAATACACATACACATAGAACCATCCTTCTTCTTCACAAACAACACCAGAGCACCCCAAGGAGAAATGCTAAGTCTAATGAAACCCTTACTCAAAATATCCTGAAGTTAATCCTTCAATTCCTCTGGAGCTATCCTATAAAGAAGAGTGGAAATGGTCTTAGTTCTCAACTCTAAATTAATACCAAAATTAATATCCCTAACCAGGGGGAACACCTGCTAGGTCTATAAGGAATACATCGTGAAACTCTCTCACTAACCTTACTCACTCAAAGGGAGGCGAGCCAGTATTAGTATCACACACATTCACCAAATAAGAAAGGCACCCTTTCTCAACCATCTGCTTATCCCAAATAAAGGACATCACACTTTTAGGGTAAACCTAGAGTACCCTTCAACTCCAACCTCGGTGCACCTGCCATAACTAAAGTAACAGTCTTGGCTTGACAGTCCATAATAGTATGATGGGGAGAGAGCCAATCCATACCCAAAATAACATCAAAATCAACCCTATCAAGAATAATTAAGTCTACCCAAATATCATACCCTAAAAGAGTCATAACATAGGATCAATATGCTTGATCCACTACTAAAGAATCACCTAGTGGTGTAGCAATACAAATAGGCATAGCAAGGGAATCATAAATCACGTCAATACCCAAATCAAAATATGTAGAAACATACAAATAACTAGAAATAAGGTCAAATAGTACTGAAGTAGGCCAATGGAAAATAGGGATAATATTTGTAATAAGTGCATCAGAGGCCTTTACCTTGGGTGTCCCTGGAAATGCTTAACACTAACCATGTCCACCCCTAAATTAAACAACTCCACGACCACCTCTAGGAGACGCCATGCTCCACCCCTAGCACCTTGAGATCCATCTCTACCACTCTCTACACCTCCTCTAGCCTAAGGGGATTGTGCCTGTTAAGTCTATATCTGAGAACCTTACTGAGGATGACCCTGCCCACGCGTAGGCAACCCATTATGATATGACCTAAGTCTCCATAATCATAACACTGTATGCCAAGAATGATACACTATAGTTGTTTGGACAAACTAGAGTGACTACCAAGACCTAAAAGTCTCGCATGAGAACCTCTATACATTTGCCCTAAACTCTGATCATCCTGACCACTGTACCCAGAATAACCACTACATGCAGTTTGTAATGCTGCCTGAACCGGTCTGCCCCGCTGATAATGCCAACCTCTACCTGAGAAGTCTCTACCATGAGATGATGAACCACTAAAACCACTGTGGCTATGAGCTCTATTGCAACTACCTCCATAAGAATCACAATAAATGCCCTTGATACTCCTAGCATAATCCACAATCTGCCAAAAGGTACCCCTAGTAGTCACTAACTCTGTTGTAGCCACATAAAGTGGAGTAATTAATTCCATCATGAACTTTCTAATCCGCTCTTCCTCTAATGCAATACTCATCAAGGCATGCCTAGACATGGCATGGAACCTCATCTTATACTCGATAGTTGTCATAGTACCCCTCTCTAAGTCATCAAACTCATCCCCCAAACTCTCCCTAAAACTTTTAGTCACATACTTCCTCAGGAAAGCCTTAATGAACTATGCCCAAGTCATAGGAGGCAAACCCACTGGTCTACAACCAAGATAAGATCTCTACCACTGTCTTGTTGCCCCAACCATCTGAAAACTAGTATAATCTACACCATGAGATTCAACCAACCTAAGGTTATGCAACCTCTCCTTGAAACTGACCAAGAACTCATACGCATCCTTCCCAAGTACACCAGTGAACTTGGGAGGACCCAATCTCACAAATCTATCAAACAATTTTTTCTCCTCAACTGTCATCACTGGCCTAGCTATAATTGATGGAGCAATAAGTCTTACAAGAAAAACATCAATGTGTGGAGCCATATTAGCAGCAAGATGTGCTTTAAGAGTCTGAAAACTCTAAACGGGTACCCTCTCAGGAGGTTGAACCCCATCTCTAGTTTGTGATCTATCATGAGTGATATTCAAAATCCCTTTCTAAGCCATACCCTCTAGGAAATTCAAAATCCAAACCATAGTATCCTGCAATACTGGAGCGACTATAAAATCCTATGGAACCTGAGCTAGCCATACTTCTTTTGGCCAATAAGCCTCATCATCAAACTCAATCTCGTGATCTAGATATGCCGCCCTAGCATAACCCTTAGCCAATGTTGCACCTTATGCTCTGTTTCTACCATAAACTCAACCCATACCTTAGCCTATAGATGGATCCCGGTAGTGGGTGCAGGAACACTATCATCAGCAGAAGAGCTACTGATAATTTGGTAATCCACCATATTATTTAGTTCTTAAGCATTAACTAATGCCTTGATATTATGCTTTTAGGTTGGATTTTATGTCTTGAACCTTATATGTGTATGCATTCTTAGGATTTGATGGATAACAAGGATTTGGAACCCAAAATGCAAGAAAGGAAGGCAAGAACCAATGTGATGAGCTAAGAAAAGAACAGAAGTCAAGAACTGCCATCTGTGGAGCATAAAAGACCACCTGCAGGCGCAAGTGGGATGAAAATAGAAGGCAAAATCCAAGTTCCAAGAACTAGATTCTAAAAGAACCACCCTTGGCAGACCTTGGCAGTTACGGGCGCAAATGAGCCTTTGCAGCCCCCAAATAAAATGCAAGTCAAAATAATGGACTGACAACTTTCTAAGGCACGTGTGAGCTGCAAATAAGAAATTGCACCCACAAGTGAGATGCAAGTGTTGATGCAGGGCTATTTTTTTCCAGATCTTTTTAGCCAAGATTGGGGTTTTCAAGGATAAATTTTTGGGATCTGAACATTATTATTCAATTCTGAATATTCTCTTTGTAGCTTCTTCTATTGTGGAAAGAGAAAAGTACTTTGCGACTTCATCTTCTCCGTTTGAAAAACACCATTGTTGATAAATTAAAGCTTAGATTTTGATTTATTCTACTTATGGCTGATATTAAAAAACACTCTCTTGGTATAATTTCTTTTTCCTTTTCAATGAGTAGTTAATTTCATGTCTAGGGGTGTGTGCAAAGATGGGTGTCTGATTATGATTAGGTATTGATTAATTGTCTTAGATTTGATTATTATGTATGGGTATAATGATTTCTTTAAATTTTAGTTATATAATTGGTGGCTGCAAACATTAATTTAGCTCTCTAATTCTAATATTTCTAGAGAAAGGGAATTGAAATTGGATAAAATTTCATTAGTGAGGATTTTGGAATTCTCCCATCTAAAGTCCAAGGCTAGAGATAGTTTAGTCCACTCAAACTCAAATTGGTTGGTCAATTATGAATTCACTTTGGGGTTTGAGAGAACCCAAAGTAAAGATACTCTTGGGTTGAGAGACTTTGAGAATTAGCCTAAACCAATGCTACCTATATCATAATCAAATCAAAGGCAATTATTAACTCTGATTATAATTACTACCCCATCAAAAGTGCACTCCTAGGCTTTCTTACTTGATTAAAACTCAATTGTGTTATGTCTTTAACTTGATTACTATTGATTTGATCGAATCTTGTTACAATCAAACCACTCATATTAATTTTACTTAATTGTTATTTACCCAAGATACATTTGTATAGTGATTAAAATATATATTGGTTTAATCTGTATCTTATTCCCTGTGGGATCGACCCCTACCTAGTAGGGTAAATTATATTGCCAATGACTGCGTACACCATCTCTTGATTGAGAGAGTGGTTTGGGCATTATCAATGACCTTGTTCTCACCATCCATTGAGAGAATGAAACATAAGTTTGGAATTCAAGGAGTGAACAAGTCGTACGATAAGGAGGCAAAGAATAGAATTTTCCTAAGAATGTCCCATACCCTCTCAAAGATAGATATGAACACCAACGTACTGTTCCATAAAACTCTACTAGATACTTGCTCTTGTACTCATGATACTGGTGACCTAGCTCTCTATACCAATTTATCATGACCCAAAATTGCTTGGATTATGATGGCACCACCCCAACTCAAACATGGTAGGTAAGACAAGATAAGCAAACACAATAACCACAATAAAGATAATAATAAATAAGGAATTCATGTATGTAAAATAAATATGATGCCTCCAAAAATATCATACTAGAACCAAACAAGATATTATCTATCCCAAGACTCAGAAATCATAAGTACAAGAGCGACTCTAATAATACATTCCCATAACCAATACAAAATTGTTTGATAAGTAAGAAAAATAGAAGTAAATGATAGAGGAAGTCAGGGAAAGTTTCTGAAGGTAGGAGCTCCCTGAAGATTAAAATCAATAGATGTTTGCACGAATCAAGGTCCACATTGTCCACTCCCACAAGGATCTACATCATAAAGATGTATAAAAGTAGAGGTGAGTATGATCCACTTTTACTCAGTAGGCATGATAGGACGACTGATCTTAAGTAATTACTATATCGAATAAAGAATACTAAATAACCTTGCATACTAAAAAGTCTCGGTTATTCAATATCAATGATAATATGATATTTCTCAATCACAACACAAATCCAAATGATAATGTGATGAAATAATATGGGATGAAATGCATGGCCAATGCCTATAGGTATACACCCCCTCCTCAGTCTTTGTGAAGTGGTGGGACCCATGGGAGACTGGTGAGGTTCATACACCGCGCCTAGAATCCTGCCTCAGATGAAATCAATAATTATCATATATCTATGTCAAAAATCTTGAATCAAACTGAGTATGTATAATATCATATATTTGTGTCCAGAATACTATATCGGATCATATTAACAGAAATTATTTCATTTTCTTTAAAAATTAGTATTTTCAATAGTACAATCCAGTAATACATTAGATGAATGCATATGCATGATCAAGATGACTAGGAAATTGAATCACAACACAAGAATGGATATCTCAAGATATCAATCAACTCACGAGCACAAGCTACAAGCCCCAGTAACATGTCAGAATCCAAATTACAATTCTCTAACATTGTTATAGGCCTTAATTAGGGCATCAAAATGATGATTCCTCTTATTTAATACTCAAATTAATAATTTGAACCATCCCAACATGTTTTATATGATAAGTCCTCACCCAATTAAAGTCTGAAGAAAGTTAAGTTATAACCTACCTCGATGCCGAACAACAAAGTTCTATTAGATTACTCCTGAGCCTTCCCTTTACGAATAGATTCTGAAGCAACCAATCTACCATAACAAGTTCTACGCATGGACACGAGTCCAATGATACACATATTGCTAAAGTTTTAATTCAGGTCCAAAAACCAACTCTAAGACCACAAGGGCAAAAACTGGAATCTTATTGGAAAATCAATTTAAAGAAAGCTTAAGGAGTTAAGATATAAAATTTTATCAAAAACAGAGTTAAAATTGAGCTTGAGACCATTGAAATACCATTTTTAACTTTATCGAGAAAATTCCAAAATTAAAAGTTACAAAACCATGATTTGAAGGTGAAATTATGAAATAATTATTGGGGAATATGTAAAAATGGAATAAGAATCTTACCTATTGGTTAAGGAATTTGAATTGAAGTTTGGTTGAAAATGGAGTTAATTAGACCCTCAATTTCAAACCCTAATCTAGAATTAGCTCAAAATCCAAGGAAAAATAGTGGGGAAAACATAAGTCTAAGGTTTGAAAACTTACCTCTTTCGGAAAAGAAGAAAATGCACATCACAATACATTGAAAAGCTCTGACCCTCAACTGGCAAAGTCAACACAGGAGCGGAAGTTAATAAAACTTTAGGCCTCTGAAAGCTATCCTCACACTAATTCAACCACTGAACTGCGACATCCTTCCTAGTCAGCCTAGTCAAAGGTGCTGCTATGGAAGAAAACCCTCGACAAACCTCCTGTAGTACCCTGCTAAACGAATAAAGCTGTGAACCTCGGTAAGAGTAGTAGGTCTCAGCCAATCATGAACTATTGATATCTTCCTCGGGTATACTTTAATCCCATCCTTAGACACCACGTGTCCTAAGAATTCCACTGACTCAAGCCAAAATTTGCACTTTGTGAACTTTTCATAAAGCTGATGATCTCTCAAAGGTTAAAGTACAGTACTCAAGTGATGCTCATGATAATCTCTACTTTGCGAGTATATCAGTATGTCATCAATGAATGCTATCATGAATGAGTCCAAATACAGACTGAGCACCCTGTGCATCAAGTTCATGAAAGTTGCGGGGGCATTAGTCAACCTAAAAGATATTCCCAAGAACTCATAGTTGCCATAATGTGTCTTGAATACTGTCTTAGGGATGTCCTCCACACTAATCCTCAACTAGTGGTAGCCTAAAATACCTAAAAAGGAGCTCTAGAGGTCCAATAATGGAGGAAACAAGTGACAAAATACGAAGGAAAAATCTTATTTAATAGTACTATAGCACGCTTAGCGCTATCACAATAAATTGGCTGGATCGTGCTCAAGGCAGCCTCACAGACTAGCACTATTGTTCTCTAGTAGTGCCATTAGTCTCCTTCTGGGCTATTGCACTCCATGTGCATGTTATCCTTCAGGTCTATTGTGTTGCCTTTGCACCATCACACTAGGCTATATTATGCTAAAGGCACATGATCAGTGCATTAGACACCAAAAAAAGCCCAGCCATTTAAAGAACTTGTTTTTAGCACCTCAAAACTCATTTGGAAGCCTGTAAACTGTAACGACCCTCTAGGTTATTTTCTATGTTTTTGTGCATTTTCTGTGTTTTGAGCTTTCCCACAATGGATATAGGTCATTTATGACTTGCTGGGACTTACAATTTGATTCTCGAGCAGTTCATTTATGTTTTAAGTTAATTTCCCTGTTTTAAAACTATTAAGTTAAAAGAGTTTGACTGTAGTTAATGTTCAGAGTAAACGGGTACGAATAAGAATATTTCAGAGCCATTAGCTTTGGAGCATGGACTTTGGGTCCCGAGACTTCTGGACTCATTTTGTGCTATTGGTTGGTTTTGGCTAAAATGGAGGTTTCAATCGTAGGGTAAACTTTTCATTAAAACAACCTTTGTTTGAAAGTTTATCAATTCCATTGAGTCTAGAATGTCATTTTTGATAGGATAGCATAGTTCATTTGCATGAACGTGATCCCAAAAGAATCTCGAGGGTCCATCCAAGTGTTTTTGAGTGGAATTGCTTATTTTTACCAGCTGGTGCAACCAACCCAACCCTCTGCATTCATGAGGGGTTGCCCATGTTGGTGAGGCCACATACTTGGTATCTCCATTGAATCTGTGAAAAAGGTATTTGGGGCCCCAAATTCCCTTCCACTTTTCCTTAGTGAGGGGCTGGACGCCTACGCAAGAAAACATTCTTGGTGGCCTCCCCGCATTCACAAATGCCAGTGCCCTGGCAGTATAAATAATTCCCCTCTTTGTTTTAAGCCTTTATTTCACAAAATTCCACAATTGTTGGGAGATCAACCTCAAAGGAATACTGTGGATTCAACTGTAGAGCTTAAGGATCAATTCCTTCATGTCTCTAGTACTTTCTTACATATAATTTGTATGTTCCTAGCTTAATTTTTGTTGATTTTGCCATTTCAATTCTTGTTTATTTTCTCTAGTTTGGGGCTAATTTTTTAATCGAATTTGGGTTGGATCATGCCTAATTTTTGGGCATGTAATCCTTGTCTCATGAGGACACAATTGCAGATTTTATTTTTGAATTTCTATAAGTGGGCCCCATGGGTGATTTTTCACCTGATTTTCAATCTGGATTGTAAATTTGTAATATAGGTATCATTCTTTATATTTTAATGCATAGATTTCTATAGTAATAGCATGGCAGAAATTGGAGGCTTCTCAAAAAGAAAAAGCTTTCGTAGAGTGGATGCGTGCTCGCGTGATCAGCCTAGGTAGGTTACAACTTACCTACTTTTAGACTTAGCTCATATAAAGTATTTTCATGATAATTTGCTAATTGTTGGGGAGATATTGTGGTTTGGATATAATTATCTAGGTATTAGTAATCTTTGTAGCCAATTTAGGTGCTTTAGCTTAGAATTGGGGTTGTAAATCCTTAGTTTGGATGGTCTTTATTCCCTTTAAAATTGGCATAGTCGGGGTAGTACCCTTAGGATTAGCTTGATTTCCTTAGCCTAGCTTTAGGTAGTTGCTTGCCTTAGGTGTGGTTGCCTCGAGAATTTAAGATAGCATAAAATCTTCCTAATTGTATCTTTAGTAGAATATTATCGTTTCTTACCATGTAGACCTTGAATGTCCTTACTTTTGTTGGCTGGATTTTGTTGTGCTTATTGATTTGGTTTTTCACCTCATTGCCTATATCATTACTTATTTTGTTCTGGCATACCGGATAATTGGCATAAATATTATATTTTTGGTTAAAAGTGGGGTTTTGGGAAATGTTAGAGGGTTTGACTTATGCATAGGGGTAAAATGGGTTATTTTATTCTCGGTTTAAGTTTAGACCCGCCTATTTATCATATCAGCTCTAGTTCGAGTCTGGGAATTCTCATTGACTATTAAATCCTTGGTTTGAGTCTAGTCATGCTTGTACTAGTTAAATCTCCACTTCGAGTTTGATTGTACACTGTTACTATTTTATATTTAGAAGTACAGTTCAAGTCTGGCTTGCATCATCTCCTTTTTGTACCTCTGGAATTTTTCCCTGCATTTACTTCTTATATTTTGCTTGGTCAATAATTGGTAGTGTTAGTTGCTTGCATTCATCGGGTTTATAGGGGTCTGGTCGGGTTTATTACTGTTGCGTGTACCTTTCGGGCTTAAGGGGTCTGGTCGGGTTTATTACTATTGCGTGTACCTTTCAGGCTTATAAGGGTCTTTTTAGGTTGTAGCTAGATTACTTTACTTTACATGACACTTTTCTGAGATATTGCTTTTACTTATTTGTATTATCTAGTTATGACCTATCATTCTCTTCTGACTCCCTTTTTCTTGCCTTTAGTATATTCGCACTTTATTTATACTTATATCTTATCTGAGCTCAGTTGGCCTATGATGCCTACTGGGTACTGCATGTTTTGGTACTCATGCTACACTTTTGTATCTTTTTCTATGATGTAGACCCTAGTACAAGTTATCATCACTGCTGCCATCCTTTTGTGGAGTTATTGTTTGGAGATTTAGGGTGAGCTTCTGGTGATCAGAATTAATCTATGTCCTTCTGTTGGGATTAATTTCCTTTTTATTTTTACAGAGACTTTTTGTATATTTACACCTATCTAGTACTCCTTATGTTGTAGTATCTCTTGTACTGACTTATACCAGGTCTTGGGGGATTCTTTTGTATATTTTGGCTCGACCTATCTCTACTTATATGTTTGTTTTGCTGGATTTCTATTTCTTAGTGGTTGTTTTCCCATGGTTACCTCAATCTCTTATTAGCTCGTTACTTGTCATTCAAAGCTAAGAGTTTTAGCTTACCTACTATGGGTTGTGGTAGGTGCCATCAAGACCTGAGAAATCGAGTTGTGACAGCTTGGTATCAGAGCCTAGGTTTACCAGTATCATTGGTATAAGAGCTAGTGTCTAGTAGAGTCTTGGGAATTGATACGATGATGTATGTAGGAATCTTCGAGAGGCCATAGGACATTCTTAGGTAAATTCCAACTTTTGATTCTCTATTGTGTGATTTTGGCTTTTATCAACTTCTAAATGTTGTTTGCCTCATTCTTTCATACATGGTTAGGATGAGGGGTACGATAGATGCGGGTGAAGCCCCCACACCAGTAACTAGGGGCAGAGGTAGAAGTCAACCCCGAGGTCGAGGTCGGGCTTGAGCTACACACCAGCTTATTATTAGGAAAGAGAGCCATCACCAGAGCCTACTTATAATCAGGAGACTAAGATTGCTCCAGTGATAGTACTAGAGGATCTACCACCTTAGCAGTCGGTAGGTAGGGACAAACCCAACCTACACCGAAACTTGCAACTTCACCGGCACTTCAGGTTGCTATTTCCCAGTTGTTGAGTTCCTTGAGAGATATACCACAAACTTCAGCTCAGGGAATGGTTCAGGGTGTTCAAGGCATATGAGTGCAGCCTACTACCGCGACTCTTTATATCAAGATATCACCAGTATAATTAGTTACTACACCAGTGGAAGCCTGACCAGCAATGACTTCTTAGGAGCTGAAGATGCTGGGTCAGTTTCTTAGACATGCACCTTTGAGATTTTCAGGCGCCGAGGAGAGGATGTGCATGAGTTTCTTACAAGTTTCTAGGAGAGAATACATAACCTTAGCCTAGTAGATTCTCATAGGGAAGACTACACCGCCTTTTAGCTTGATGGTTTGGCGAGACAATGGTGAAGGGCTTATTTAGAGAGCAGATTATATGGGTTCTCCCCCATGACTTGGGCATACTTTTCTGAGAACTTCTTGGGGAAGTACATGCCTCGCAGTAAGCATTAAAGACTAAGGGATACATTCTTGAGATTGGAGCAAGGCTCAATGATAGTGGTAGAGTATGAGTTGAGATTTCATGAATTATCCAAGCATGCTACTTTGATTTTTCCTATCGAACATGAGAGGGTGTGTTGCTTCATCAAAGGGTTGAGACTTTAGTTTTTCCTTTCTACAGAGAGTATAGTTTCTTTAGGCTAGTCACTTTTAGATGTTATTGATCACACTCACACCATTGAGAGTATTCATCATGAGGCCCACAATGGCAGTGGCAGGAGGCCTCGCCACTAGGGTAGCTAAAGTGGTTCTCAGTTTTGTGGTAGAGGTTTCTTTGGTAGGGGTCAGTAGCAATAACCTTTTTAGCCTAGTAGGCCCGTGCAGGCCTCTCTTCAGCTTTCTGGTGGTAGCCAGCCTGGGTACAGTGGTTAGAGTTCTAATCACTCTCTACAGGGTATATATTCTAGATCATCAGACGCTGGTTGCCATTTTGGTTCAGCAGGTACTTCACAGCAAGGCAGAGCTCCTTAAGGTTATTATGATTATAGGGAGATTGGTCATTATTCTAGAGAGTGTCCCCGATGTGGGATGGTTGCTCCTCTAGTAGTTGCTTATCCTCCTAGAGTAGTAGTGCCACTGGCCAGAGGTGGTGCTTAGAGTAGTAGGGGTTCTCATGATGGTGCTAAGCTAGGTATAATTGGTGTTCGTATGGGTACTCAGCCCAGCAATGGGCGTAGACAGTTATATGATATTCCCGGTAGACCAGAGATAGAGGCTTCAGATTCTTTGATCAAAAGTAAAATATTTGTCATCAGCAAGCATCTGTCTTATTTGATCCAGGCTCCACTAATTCATATGTGTCTATATATTTTGTATCTCAGTTAAGATTGTTTATTGAGCCTTTGCTGTGCGATTTCATATAGCTACTCCCATAGGTGATTCTTTAGTAGTGGATCGGGTATATAGATCCTGTATGAAGACTATTCAGGAGTGTTACACTTGGGCGGATGTTGTTGTGCTTGATATGGTAGATTTTGATGCTATTATGGGCATGGACAGGTTATCCTCTTATTATGCGATCTTAGAATGGTTTTCTAAGATCATTACCTGATCCATGTCTGGCATACTCTCAGTTGTGGGGCAAGGTTCTGTTAGCCATGCGCCATCTAAGATTATTTCTTATATTTGGTCTAGGAGTTTGGTGTCGAAGGGGTGTTTGGCATATCTTGCTTATGTTCATAATGTTAGTGCAGACATACCTTTGCTTGATTATATTTTTGTGGTATGTGAGTTTGCAGATGTCATTCCTATCGATCTACCTGGTGATGTGCCGCCATTTTACGACACTTTCGACTCCTTTTAACTAAGAACAATCGTACGTTTTCAAGCAACCGTCGTCGTTTTGATGGTTTTATGTTATATTTGTAGGAAATGGAGACAAACACGGAAACGAAAGGAAATACGAGCAAAAAGACATTCTGGATAAGAGTAACGGCCTGAGTGATGGTCCGTCACACATGTGACGGTCCATCACAGAGACCGTCAAGTGGTGGCAAGACACTGCCTAGGGGTGACGGCCGCCGTGATGGTCCGTCAAGGTGGTGACGGTCCGTCACCCCAAGCCGTCAAGTTGAGACAGTCGGCGACACGGAATCCGAGCATTTTTGGGTTTACTTCCTGGACTCCTATAAATACCCTATGTTAGGTTTATTTTATGAATACACTTACAAATACATTACCCAATAGTTTTAGGAGTTTTTGAGCAATTTTTGAGAGAGGAAACACGCTACACACGTTTTCCTCCTCCTTGAATCTTGTTCTTGATTTGTTCTTGGGATCTTTGTTTTCTTGTTCTTGGAATAATTGAAGATTGTTTTCACTATATTGTAAGGATCTCTTTTCTTTATTATGAATATGACTTTCTTCTATTCTTCTACAAGCATGATTAACTAAACCTCCCACAACTAGGGTTGTGGGAGCCATGGCTAAAGTAGCGATATAGATTCCGAGTAGCGACGGGTTCAATATATATGTGGTCACATTGTTAATCATTTATTATTTAACATTTTCTAGTGGTTGCAAACATTAGAACATGCCTAGGTTTAATTTGCTTGAGTAAAGAGATTAAAACCGGGAAACTTGATTAACGACGAGGATTCGAGACTACTAACTCTCGTCTTATGATTAATGTTGTAACTAGATTAATCTACTTGATCTTTAGGATTGAAATCTAAAAGCACACCTTTTCAAGTTCGAGAGAATTGAAAAGTAAATTCGTCTATTTGGTTGAGAAACGTTTAGATGATACCATTGATTCAATCACATCGTGACACGCATATAGAAAGAACCCGGTTAAGCTTAGAATCAACATTGTTACAACGCCATGGCAAACACTTCCCTAGTTCTCTCTCATCTTGATTACATTATTGTTCGTTTTGTTTACACATTGTTCACGCAAAACCCCCCCTTTTATTTACCGAAAACTATTGACCATTAGTCAACTAATTCACTAACGACTTAATTCTCACCATATTCTCTGTGGGATCGACCCCAACCTTTGTTGGGTCTATATCTGACAATGATCGCTTACACTTCTTTATTGGAGTGGTACTTTGAGCGTTATTACCTGGCCTCCCACCTGAGCGTGATATAGACTTTGCTATTGATGTTGATCCAGGCACTAGGACTATTTTATTCAACCTTATCATATGGATCCTGCTGAGTTGAAGGAGCCTAACGTTCAGCTTTAGGACCTTCTGGGTTAGGGTTTCATCAGCCGAGTGTTTATCCTTAGGGTTCTCCTGGCCTATTTGTGAAGAAGAAGGATGGCAGTATGCATATTTGTATAGATTACCAATAACTATGAAGAATAAGTATCCGATGCCACGTATTAATGATCTATTTGACCAACTTCATGATGCAATCATGTTTTTTAAGATTGACTCGAGATCTGGCTACTATCAGTTGAGGATTTGAGCGACGGACATCCCTAAGATAGCCTTAAGGACTTGCTACGGCATTATGAGTTCCAAGTGATGCCTTTTGGTTGACCAATGCCCCAACAACATTCATGGACTTGATGAACTGCCACGACCTTATTTGGATTCCTTAGTGATTGTATTCATCGATGACATCCCTATCTACTCAAGGAGTAGGGAGGAGTGATGTGCCGAGATTTCACAGCATTTTCGAGGCTTAAAACTAAGGATTTTGGGAGTTCTTAAGTATGTTTTGTTGGATTTTATATCGTTTATTGCATGTACAGGGAAAATTATTGAAAAGATAATATTTCCAAAAAAGTTGCAGAATTATGGGTAAAAGTCATGCCCCACAGGCATGGGATCCCCCACATCCCTTTGGAGAAGCCATCGGAATGAACCAGAGAGATTGAAGGCAAAAACTCATCTCTTATGCCCTGCCACGATGGGCGTCGGTCCAGCCACGAGAAATCACAGGGCCCATCGAACTGGACTAGTAGAACTGAAGCTTAGAGGATAGACTTGATGAGCTGCCACAATGCTCGTGGAGACACGATGGGACATTACAGAGCGAGCCAGTAGAGATTGGGTATCAAGCCTAATGACCGACGATATGGCCATGATAGGCATCACATCCATAATGTCCCATCGCATCAGACTATGGAAACAAGGCATAGGAACTGGAGCTCAACCTGAAGGAAGCCCAAGGGCACCCACGACGCTCGGTGCATCCACGACGGCCTGTGAGGCATACCGTTGGAAGTACCGCATTCAACTTTCCCAATTTACATAGGATTTTGTCTTTGTTGTCTATTAATGCCTCCCCTTAGGTTTTATTCCGGGGTTCCTGACTTTGTTAAATATTGTTTAGCATTAGTTACATTTGTGAGACATCATAACACAGTTTTTTGATAATTCAAAGTTTGTTCTTGATTTATTGAAGTGTTCTTGAGAATTATTCAAGATTCCATATTTCTTTACTTCTTCTTGTAAGTATAAGCTCATGATTGTTTCAACAACTTCTGATCACATACTTATGAACATGAGTAGCTAAATCTACAACTAGAGTTGTGGGAACCATGAAGGATTAATGAAGTAGGCAACGTACTTGGTAATTCTAGAATGGTGGTTATGCATGTATTGTTCTTCCCTTCGCTTTGATTGGTTTTTAATGGTGCGCAACATTAGAACTCGCCTTATACTTACTTACCAGACCAAGGAGGTAACGTATGGGAAAAAGTGTTGTTCAATAATGGATATTTGAGGCTACCAACCCTTATCTAATAGGTTAACCTTGTCCAAGAATAGCTAATCTGGGATCCAGGGTAAGGGCCAGTAAATCACACACCCACGACCGGACCAAGGCCTGTAGTGAAATTCATCTATCTAGGGGACTAACCATTTAGGTGAAACCAACTTACCGATCTTTCATGCTAAGCTCCAAGCTAGTCCACTAAGTAAAATGCCTTACTAAGTTATGATCTCATGGGGAACACTACCCTAGTCGCTTCTCTTAGTGATAACAACTCATGAAACTGTTACTTGTTATTTGTTCGATACTACATTACAATAAATATTTGTTACTTAAACCCCCCCTTAGTTGGGAAACAAATGACTAACAGTGCGAGTCAACACTAATTGACCGTAGTCCTACCATATTCCATATGGGATTGACCCTAACCTTTGTTAGATTCTATATTTGAACATCGATTGATGTGCTAGGATTTTACGTCACTTTTGATGCTTAAAACTAAGGATTTGGGGAGTTCTTAAGTATGGTTTGTTGGATTTGATGTTGTTTGTTGCATGTACAGGGAAAAGTATTGAAAATACAAGTGTAACACCCCAGAATTCGATCCAGCTTTCAAACTTGGAAAATTTGAAAATTTTGTTTTATCTCAAGAATTATGGGTCCAAATCACAGGCCATGGTTTGAACCACGAGCCATGGAATGAACCCGTGGTTTGTATCTGCTGGTTCAGCCTTTGGTCTGAGAACCACGAGTGGGTTTCTATAGACTGTAGTTCAATCTATGGCCCATTTTGTCCACTCGTGGAATCAAATCAGAGGGCTGATAGATTCTCCTGGAACTACGAATAGGTATACGGACCAAAGTTCATTCTACAGTCAGTCATGTTGACTCGTAGAACATCATTTGTAGTTGATCATTTGTTCAAGGAACCACGAGTGGAAACCACGAGTCGTGTTTTAGTCTACGGCTCATGGATTGCACCTGTGATTCCTGAAGATGAGATTTTTAACATCTTTTCTTTTATTAAATCCTAGGGGTATTTCTATAATTACCCACCCTTTTAACTCTTAAGTGAGGGCGTTTTGTCCACTTTTAGTAGGTTTTCTACTCCTAATAGCCTAAGTCTTTCATTATTACTTATTCATCTACCAATGGAGGAAAATAACTTCTTGAAGATCTAAGTTCAAGCCTCCATTTCTTTCCATCTTAGATCAAGCAAACTTCAATAAGGTATGTGGGTATTCAATAAGGGATTCCCTTCACCCTTATGCCCAAAACCCCATGTTTTACTTTGATTTATGAAATTGTGAAATTAGGATTCTTACTCAAATTGCGGAAAAGTATGGGTCTTCTTTTAAAGCATCAAATCATGGTTTCTCATTATTTATCTATGATTTATTTGAGGTTCCTTAATTGATTTCAAATGACCATGCATTAAAGATAATTTCTAGTATAATTCCATTGAATTGTATGTTTTCAAGTGAAAATTGGCATGTTTAGATAACATGACCTTATGTATTTATAAAATTTCATGTCTAATTCTTCAAGCTATGAATTTAAAAAGGAAAGTATGTTTTTGAATTATGGCTATGCTAAGTTTTAAGACTTATGATATATGAATTGCATGACATGAGATATGTCCTTATGCTTTTCAAATAGATTTGGCATTAGATATTTCACAAGTATGAATTGAGCTATATATATGTTTTGGGAGTAGGATTTAGCACTGAGTTGGACTAGGGTTTAGCGTACCCTTAAGTCCCAAAACTACGTTTCCACCATAGGTTGCCCTCTGTGGCTTATGATAGGATCCTGATAGATAAGGTTCTAAACTTGGCGGGTTAAGAGAACCTTTTTTGGTGTGGGTATATGGCACTGGACTCCATGTAGCTCATCATGATTTATGTCGGTTAGGAGAAACTCCCATATGAATATTTTTAAGTCTTATGCTATGTTATCTCTTACCTTATGCATAAATTACGATATTTTTTATGATTTCTCTTATTATGCATGGATTCAGTTTAACTATGTTGTAATACATTTATGCATATCTCACATACTCAGTACATCCTATAGAACTGACGTATATTCTCGCGCTGCATCCTTTGATGATGCAGATACAGGCTCCTTCCCTAAGACTCGTGACTAGACATCGCTGGAGATCCAGTTTCTGTTGGTGAGTCCTTATTATTCGAGGGCTAGTGCTAGACTTATTTTTATTATGTTTTTCTTACAGATTTTTGAGTTAGTTGGGGTCTTGTCCCATCAACTCTTTATAATAGTTTAGAGGCTTCAGACATAGCTACACTTGTATTCCATGTTTGGGTTTGGTGTTTCTTAGACCTTATTCCTATTTAGTATGGTTGCCTATCTTCTTTAAGTATGCTTCTGCTATGTTTCTTTGTATTAATTTGAGTATGCTATGACCAAGGGTTAACTTGGGGAACTTGTGGTCTCGTGTTACGCCTAGGGGGTAGTCTCGGGGCATGAAAAACTTGGTATCAGAGCATCAGGCTTAAGAGTCCTAGGGCGTCTAAAAGACGAATTGAGTAGAGTCTCTTTCATGTGTGTGAAGCACACCACACTTATGAGAGGTAAGCTACAAGGTGTCTTAGGAAAAACTTCACTTCTTTCATGATTAATATCCTGCGATAGAGTTTAACTGTATTACCCTTCTAATCCATTCTTTATGCATTTTAGATTATGCCTCCTCTCCGTGCAATGCCTCGTTGAGCCACCCGAAATGTTGACCCTTTGATTCTAGACCTCAAGATCACAAATGCAGAGTTCATGAATGCCATTCATATGCTAGCTCAGACTATGGCCGCTCAGGCCAATTAGCAGGCTCATATACCCATCCACCCCCAAGGTGGAGTTATGGCCTGAGTCCAAGATTTCATTTGCATGAACCCACCTGTGTTTGGGGGTTCAAAAGTTGGTGAGTATTCACAAAATTTCTTGGATGAGGTAAAAAAGATCTTTGGTGTGATGCAAGTGGGTGGTGTTGATTGTATTGAGCTAGCTTCCTATCAACTCAAGGACGTGGCTCATATTTGGTTCACTCAATGGAGGAATGCTAGGGATACGGATGTGGTCCCTATGACTTGGGAATGCTTTGAGAAGGCTTTCTTGACCAGTTCTTCCCAAGGGAGTTGAGGCAAGCTAAGGTCGAAGAGTTCATGAATTTGAGGCAAGGTTCTATGTCGGTTCAGGAGTACGAATTGAAGTTCACCCAGCTTTCTAGGTATGATCCTTCCATGGTGGCTGACCCATGGGATGATATGAGTAAGTACATTTACAGAGTATAATATTTGGTAAAGAAGGAGTGTAGGTCCACGATTCTTTTGGGTGACATGGATATTTCTCGACTTATGACTCATGCCAATCAGATTGTAATGACCCTCCTGGTTATTTCTCTGTTTCCTTGCATTTTTTGTGTTTTGAGTTTCCCTAGCTACAGGTTATTTATAACTTGTTTGGACTGATGATTCGGTTCTCGGGCTGTTTGTTTGGTCGTTATGACCATTTCCCTATTTTAGAATTCTAACTTGGGAAATCCTTGACTTTGGTCAACTTTCTTGGTAAACGCACTCAGAATCAAATTTCAATAGTTTCGTTAGCTTCGAAGCATGGAATTTAGTCTAGTTAGACCTTTGGCTGAGATCCGGGAGCTTTTCACCTTGGAAGTTTCTTTCATTCTGTGTTTTTAGGCTAGTTGGGCTTATATGGTTGACTTTGGTCAAAATTTGGAGAAGACGGCCTCGAATGGAAATTTTGTCAGTGCTGTTAGCTTTGGAATATTGTGTTTGAGTTGGGTAAGTGGTTGGTTTGGGTCTCGGGTGAGCCTGGATCATTTTGGGTGTTCGGTTGGTTTTAGCTAGTGTTGACTTGGGTCAACATTCCTATGAAACGACCTCGTATGGAAGTTTCATCGATTCCATTGAGTCACGAACATCATTTCCACTCTAATAGAATATTTGGTTTGTGAGTATCGGGTTCCGATTGTGCCCAGAATACCCCATCGAAGTTTCCTTTCTGCTGATTTTCTATTGCAGGTATGGCCGAAATTCGTTCATCACGATCTTAAAGCAAGACCTTCGCAATCTCGAAGGTCTTGCTTTTTGTTCATCGTAATCTCGAAGGTTCATTGCGATAGGAATGAAGAACCTCTTTGTTCATCCGATCATGAAGGGTTTTCTTTTGATAGCGATGAAGGCCCTGCTCCTTTGTTCATCGCGATCTCGAAGGCTGACCATCACAATCGCGATGAGTTGGCCAATTTTTTCATCACGATCTCGTGGGTTTTTCTCACGATAGCAATGAACAAATCCATGTATGTACATATACCTTCTCCTTCATTTTCTTCACCAAAAATCCATTTTCTCCATTGCTCTTGAGCTTCAAGCTCCCAAATTTTGTGTAGGATTATTCCAAGGCATTGACGTGATTATTTTATGGTCCGTGATTGATTTCTCGCCTTTTATTCGTAATTTCTAACCTTTAATTTCTGTAAAATCTCCTTTTTGATTCTAAATTTGTTCTTAGGTTTAGGGGCTATTTTAGGCCCCTCCCCTGCTCATTTTTTGCTCAAATTTTGAGCATGCATTGCTGCTAGCGTTAGAAACCTCATGGTAACTTTTATTTCTGATTTTGGGTCGTGGGGCCACGAGCTTGATTATGATCCAGCTAAAATATTAGCAATATGGGTACCGTTAGCTTTGTATTGATGTGTAGAACATTGTTATGATAGTGTGACTGCTTGAGGATACTATTCGGGGGATATAGGCTCCGATTAGGGGATTGGATTGTGCGTGCGTGCTCGGCTTTTTTGGTAGGTTATGGTTTACTATTTTCTAGACTTTGCTCATATGAGGTATGAATATAATAACCTTCTACTGGTTGGTGGGATCTTGAGGTTTGGATATGATTATACGTAGGCTTAGTGATCCTTTTAGGAGATTTAGGTGCTCTAGAGTAAGCTCTTGGCTAGCAATCCTTAGTAGATGTTGTAGTATTCCATAAAACTTGCGTAGGCGGTGTAATATCCTTAAGATTAGGGTCAGATGCCTTAGTTTAGTTTATACTTCTTGTGGTTGAGATTATTAGATTTGGGAGCCTTAGCCTAGAATTAGATAAGAGTTCGAGATAGAGTAGATGTTATCGTTGCTTTGTTATTATTATTATTATTCTTGTTGGTTTGGTGTTCTTTTTATCTTTTAATTGTGGGCCCGAGACCGTGGAGATGGGACTTGCAGGAGCCAGGTCAGTGTGGTTGTGCTTTGCTTAAGTGTCTTTTATTGTACTCTTTATGCTTAGTTCCGGATAGTGGTTTTCCTTAGGTGGGTCCCTTAGGGGTTGGTAGATAGTATAGTGTTCCCTTTCAATATTTGTATTAGAATAGTCGGCCTTAGCATCCGATGGGTATAGTTCATGGTAGGGTAGTTTCTTACTTGGTTTTATGGTTGTTCTTATTGTGTTATATTCTTATGGTTGGCTTGGTATGCGGATTTGTGGGCCTGAGGCCATGGTGTTGTGATGGATGGAGTCCAAGTTAGTATGATATTGTTTTGAAAGGTGAAATGCCCTATCTTGGTTTAGCTGCGTGCATATTATGCATACATACATACATTTGAATTTATTTGTGTTCATCTCTTTTTCACATATGATTGGGTTATGGTATGGATTGGCGGAAGTTGAATGGTATGAAATTACGGGAATCGATTGGCTCGGTGATTTAATAAGAAACTATCCTTTTAGCAAACAGTTTTCTAACTAAGGAAAGATTTTTCCTAATTTAAGCCGATTTCTACTGTTTAAAACCAAAAATACTTTCTTTTTAAATGAATGGAGCTCCAGGGAGAGCGCCTCACTTTTATCGCTACGTTTCAACTAATAAAGAGGGGAAAATGGTCTCTTTTCTAAAAAATTTTGCAGTTAAGGAGAAATTGTACATCACGATTTTACTGACTTCGGAATGGGAAAATACTTCTATTTTGTGCACTTTGTTTGAGAGACAATTTGGACCTTGCTTTTATTGGTTATGGGATTATATTGATAAGCCCCGACGTCTCCCCCTCATTATATATATGGGGTTTTACTTTTGGAAATTGTTATATTGGTAAGCTCTGGTGGCCCATGAGAATACTCTGGGTTTCCTTGATTATACATGGATATTATGACATTGATTGTTATACTGATAAGCTCCGGTAGTCTAAAGGGACATCACATGTATTATGGTACAGTATTGGTTGGTAAGCTCCGGCGGCCCGTGAGGTGACTCAGGTTTCTCATTCATTATTGCATTGGCCACATCTCATTCCATTTCATTTCATCCATTCCACATCGCATCTTCATAGTATTCCTTGTGTATCTTTACTATTGAAATTTGTGTATAGTTGGCTGTCTTTATTGGGTGTATTTTCTGGACTCAGGAAGTCTGAATTGGTTGTAGCTAGTTTATTAGTTATGCTTTTCATATTGTGGTGGTATTTCCCCTTTACATTTAGGCTTTGACCACTATATTTCCTTCTGACTCATCTTTCTTACCCTTGGGTTATATTCGCTTTTTGTTATATTTATATCTTATTTGAGCTCAGTCGGCTGATGATGCCTACTGGGCACCACGTGTATTGGTACTCATACTACACTTCTGCATCTTTTTATTGATGTAGATCCTAGTAGGGGTTATCACCGTTGATTGTTATCCTCATGCAGAGTTGCTGACCGGAGACATTAGGTGAGCTCTTGGCGATCAAAGTTGATCCATCTACCTCTACTTTTTGGAATAGTATCCTACTGTACCTTCGGAGATTATCCATATTTTGTTATATTTATCTAGAACATCTAGGTTGTAGTAGCACTTGTATCTACTGACACCAGGTCTTGGGGGATTCTTGTGTATCTTATTCTCTTCCCTTCCCTGTTTACTTATATTGGTTTATCGTATCTTCTGTTGTTATTGTTGTTTCTTCCACTTTTGGGATTCTTCTTGAGTTAGCCCGTTACTTGCACTACCGAGCTAAGGGTTGGCTTACCTATTAGTGGGTTATAGTAGGTTCCATCACGACTTGGAGTTTTGGGTCATGACAGAGTGGTATCAGAGCTCCAGGTTTGTCGGTGTCGTTGGTACAAGGGTAGGTGTCTACTAGAGTCTCGTGGATTAGTACGATGACATATGTATCCTATCTACAGGAGCTATTGGGAATCCTTAGGAAAATTTCCATCTTGTTGATTCCTTATCATGCGTTCTTTGCTCCATTAAAGTCTAAACTTCAATTGTTCCTTTCCTTCTCAGATGGTTATTACAAGCTCGATAGCGGTCTTGGTTGAAGATCATGCACCTGCTACTGGACTGCGGTTACCAGAGTTAGGGGTTAAGGGTGTTTAGTTTCAGTCAGAGGGCTTGCGGTCAAACCATCCTCCAGCAGGATTTGTAGCTTCGCCGGCCCTTTAGGGTATTCTAGCCAGGATTCTTAGCTTATTGGACAGTTTTTCATGGGCCGAGACTCTACCTAGTGTACCTAGTGGTTTGCTGATCAAAGTTAAGACACATACTTCGGCTCAGACAGCGGCACATGGTAGTCATGGACTAGGAGCACAACTAACTGTTGTGGGTCCTCTGAGGTTTTTTGGTGCCCCAGGGGAGGATGCTTACGAGTTCTTGATTAGTTGCCAGGAGAGGTTGCATAACCTTGGGTTAGTTGAGTCTAATGGAGATGATTACACTTTATTTCAGATGGATGGTTTGGTAAAATAGTGGTGGCAATCTTATACTGCTTGCAAACCAGCCGGGTCACCTCTGATGATTTGGACTCAGTTCTCTGAGGCTTTCTTGGAGAAGTTTGTACCTCGCAGCTTGAGGGAGAGGTTGAGAGATCTGTTCACGAGGTTAGAGCAGGGCTCTATGCCGGTTTCTGTGTATGAGGCACAGTTCCATGAGTTGTCTAGGCATGCTACTATGATTCTTCCTACAAAGCATGAGCGGGTTCGCCAGTTTGTTAGAGGGTTAGATCTATGACTTTATTTGGCTATAGAGCATCTAGTGGCATCAGGGGCTACATTTCTTGTGGTTGTTGATCATGCATGGGTTATTGAGGGTATATGTCTTAAGGCCGGTGGAGGCAGTGGTAAGAGGCCTCGCTATCAGGGTAGTTTTACTGATTTTCAGTTTCGAGGCAGAGGTTTCTCCCATAGGGGTCACCCATGACATTTCCAGTTTTTCCATCTAGTTTGTCATGCCCTGAGGCTACCCCCTGGACGTAACATGGAACTTGGGACCGCAAGTGCCCCATGCTAACCCCTTAGTCATAGCATACTCAAGCATAACAAAGATAAGCGGGAAGCATAACAGATAAATCCAAAATCACATAAATAGGTAATTAAGTCAAAGAAATACAAAATCCAGAAAGAGACTCGAACACTTTCTATGTCTGAAAATCCTCTACATGATATAAGGAGTTGCTAGGACAAGACCCTAGCTAACTCAAAGTATAGAAGTAAGGAATTGACACAAACTAAAACATATCTAGTCCTCGATCTAAGAGGACTCACCAACAGCTGACAGAAAAGTGGCCTGGAAGCTCTAGCCACGTGTCTAGAAAGGAACACCTGAATCTGCAACATCAAAGGATGCAACGCAATATATGCGTCAGTACTATAGGATGTACCAAGTATGCGAGTAGTACATGAATCATGATAAAAATAGTTTAAAACATGTTTAAGAATGAACTTGTTACATAACGAAAGAACATGAATAAATATCAAGGTATAAAACATGAAACATGAAATAAAGCTTAAGTTTCATAGTATAGAATCATATAACTTCATAGCTTGAAAATAAACATGTGGGAGTTTCTCGTAATCGACATTAAACCATGCTGAGCTATATAGAGTCTAGTGTCATGTACCCCCAATGAAAAGAGCTGTCCTAACCGGCCAAAGTTAGAACCATGTCATACCAGGATCCTATCATGATAAGACACGGAGGGCAACCTACGGTGGCAATGTAGTTTTGGACATGGATTATCTGAACCCTCGTCTCTCGGTGCTAAATACTACTCCCGAAACATATAACATGAGCTTATATACATGTGACATATCTGATGCCAAACTTTTTCATCATGTGTTCATACCCCAGATCATCATACTACTCATTAATTAGGGTTTATAAATCTATTCATGAGCATTGATGGAACATCGGGTGTCTTGTCGTGCATAATACTTCATAACATGGAAAGACTTGCATATTTCATGACTTGTAAAATTTGCATGGCTCTAGTTCAATTTCATAATACATATACTTTCGTAGAACATAGGAACTAGGCATGCACATGATTGAAAATCCATAAGGAACATGCTGTCAAAATCCAATTTGCTTAAATCAACTTCATGCATGTAGAAATTTCCATGGTTAAACTTCAATTCATGAAATAAGAGTTAACATGTAAAAACCCACGTGAAATCATGCAATTTTAATAGTAATTTCATAATCAAATCATGAGAAGATCTTTATTTAGCAAAACCCATGAGAATTGGATAAGAACCCTAGTTTGGAGATCCATGAAATCAAAATTTGAATTAGGGGTTTTGGGCACAAGGGTGAAAGAAACCCATTGTTGATTACCCATATACCTTGATTGAAGATAGCCCACTTGAATTGGAAAGACTTAGGAGGCTTGAACTTGGAGCTTGAGACTTGAAGCTTGGAGAAGAATTTCCCTTTTTGGGAGAAGAGTGAAGTAATGAGAAGGAACTTAGGCTAACGAGGGTGAAAACCCTTCTTAAAATAGTCAAAATGACATCATTAGGAGTTAAAAGAGTGCGTAATGACTAAAATACCCCTGGGACTTAATTAGGAAAATGCTAATTTAAATCTCAGTTTCAGGTTCCACGGGTGGAGCCTACGACTCGTGGACCTAACCATGACTCATGATTCCTTCTCGTGGAAACTGTCTAATATTTTAGGCTGCTGAAGATTCCCTATGACTCAATAGGATGACTCATGGAAGCTTCCACGAGTCGTAGGACCAAGTCGTGGGAATCATGGGACCTGACCACTCTCCGTCTGAGTTCCATGGGTTGGTTCCATGACCCATGGAAACTTCCACGAATCGTGAACCTAACTCATGGTTCTCAGACCAGAGGATGGTCTATAGGATTGGAATCATGAGTCACTTCCACGACTTGTGGAACCACCCACGACTCATGGACTTGACCCGTGATCCCTGGAAGTGCAAATATTTCTGCAAGTTCTAAGTTTAAAAGCTGGGTCAGTTTCTGGGGTGTTACAAAGTTCGTGTGGCATTTCAAATTTCAGAGAGCGGTTGTTCGAGGCAAAGTGGGTAGAGTAGTCAGGGTTCAGGTCAGACTTTTTGAGGTTTACATTTTGGGTATCTAGACCGTGGTGGCCAGTTAGGTTAAGCCATATGTTCTCAGCAGGGCACTTCTAGTAGGGGTTGCTTTGTTTATGGTAAGTAGGGATACTTTGCTAGGACTTGTACAAGATTTAGGGAGTTTCACCCCCTCTGAGTTCTAGCATCATCGGCCAGGGGTGGTGCACAGACTAGTAGGGATAGTTCCCAGGTTGTTAGTGATAGTCCCCAGCCATATTAGTCGAGTAGTCATGGCAGACAGAGTCACATAGATGCTTCTATCAGATGTACAACTTTGTTATCATCAGTGAGCTTTTGGTATTGTTCGATGTGGGATTTGCGTGTCCTTATATAAATTTGCTTTTATTACTTCTCATTCGAACTCGCATGGTGAGATTATGGTACTTGTGCATATAGCTACCCTGTACAAGAATTCTTTTAGTAGTGGATTGAGTATGTTGGCTTTTGGGTAGTAACTATATTGGGTTGCAAAGCGTGGTAGGCCTAGTGGTTATGGTTGGTGGGCTTCCACTGAAATTCTAAGCTTGGATTTACCATCTTAGTACCTAGTAGTTCTGGGTTATTGGGTTGTCTTGCTTTTGTTTATGGTGCTAGTTCTGACGTTCTTTCTTTGGGTCAGTTTTTGTGGTTGATGAAGGTTCAGGTTGCGGAAGTTTTTTTCTAAAGTCAGAGTTCGAGATTTGGGTTATCTTCTGGTAAGGGTCAAGGTGGTGGGCATTCCAAGGGCTACCTCAGGACTCTTTCCTTTATAAGTTCCCAGTTATGCCCTTTGGTTTGACCCATGCCCCATTAGCGATTGCAGATTACTGAGAATCATATTTAGATCCTTTTTGGGTTCCAGTTACTATAGTATTCTTAGGTGGCAGCTGAGTCTACTCGAGGAGATATATTCGGATTTAGTTGTGTTTAAGATTTTGGGGGTTAGCGGGTTATTTCAAGAGGGTTGTGGAAGACTTTCTCTATTTGTGGCACTTTTGACTAGATCAATTCAGGAGACCATTCGCTTCTAGCGGTTATACCAAGGTATTATGGGTTCCCTAAGGGTTGGAGGATTGACTTTAGGCTTCATCACATACTTGATACATTCCATGCTTGGTTCTGGAGTCCTTGGGTTGTGCTCGGATAGGTAGACCTAGCCTAGTCCCTTTTCGTTGGATCAGACATTGTGTGGTTCAGAGGGTTTGGTTAAGAATCTGCATTCAGAAGGTTGTCCTTTAGCATGGGTTGCCAAGTTACTTTCTTTTTCAAATACTGGTGTTTTCTTTTCAGTTAGTTATTTATGGTAAGTTTGGTTATTCGGGTGATCTTACCGCAGTTGTCCATATGTGGACCAACGGTCAGTCAGGGTAGGTTAATTTGGTCATAGTGGGTATGTCTCAGGCAGGTGTTTATATGTCTAAGTTTAGCAGGTCTAGTGTTTGGTTTTTTTATTAGGATTGAGTTTTTAGACCACTTCGTGGAGGTGGAGTATCGTAGGAATCCTAGCCTTCTGATGGATTTGTTGATGTTTTTTCGAGTTTAACTCGAGTGTTTGCCTTATGTTTTACTTTATGGTTTGAATGCTGATGTTTCGGGATAGACAGAAGGGTCTTCAGACCCAGGATTCTTTGGTTAGTATATTGGAGGAAGTGGGTTTTGTGCTTTGTGTTGGCACGCTTTTTGATTCACCGATCATAAGAGTCTTCAATATATGTTCAATCAAAAAAAAATGAATCTTCGTCAAAGAAGATGGCTTGAGCTTCTTAAGGATTATGATATGAGTGTGCTTTACCATCCGGGTAAGGCCAATGTCATGGCGTGCACTTAGTAGGTTGTATATGGGTAGTGTGTCTTAGGTTGAGGATGGAAAGAAGGAATTAGACAAGGATGTTCATTGACTTGCTCGATTAGGAGTTTGCCTCATGGATTTGACAGAAAGTGGTGTTATTGTTCAGAATGGTTCTGAATCATCTTTGGTAGCTGAAGTGAAAGAAAAGAAAGATAGTGATCCTATTTTGCACTAGTTGAAGGGTGCACTCTATTGGCAAAGGGTATAGGTTTTCTCCAAAAAGGGAGATGGTGTGCTTTGATATCAGGGTCGATTGTGTGTTCCCGACATAGATGGGTTGAGACAACATATTTTGACAGAGGCTCATAGCTTCAGGTATTCTATTCACCCCGGTGTCACGAAGATGTACCGTGACCTATGGGAAGTCTATTGGTGGAATGGCATGAAAAGGGACATAGTAGGTTTTGTGGCTAAGTGTTCCAACTGTCAACAAGTAAAAGTAGAGCATCAGTGACCGGGTGGTATGACTCAGGATATTGATGTTCCTACTTAGAAGTGGGAAGCAATTAATATGGATTTCATTACTGGTTTACCTCATACTCGTAGGCAACATGATTCTATTTGGGTGATTGTTGACAGGATGACTAAGTCATCCCACTTTTTGGCTATAAAGGCTACGAATTCAGCAGATGATTATGCCAGACTCTACATTTGGAAGATAGTCAGATTGCATGGTGTTCCATTGTCTATCATTTCAGATAGGAGTACTCAGTTTACATCCCAGTTTTGAAAGTCATTTCAGAAAGGTCTTGGTACTCTGGAAAAGCTTACAACAGCTTTTCACCCACAAACAGATGGCCAGGAAGAGTGTACTATTCAGACTTTGGAGGATATGTTGAGAGCTTGTGTGATTGATTTCAAAGTTAATTGGGATGATCACTTACCTCTTATAGAGTTTTCCTATACTAATAGTTTCCATTCTAGCATCTAGATGGCTCCTTATGAGGCACTTTATGGGCGGAGGTGTAGATCTCATATTGGTTGGTTTGAGGTAAGTGAGGTGACTTCGATTGGTCCAGTTTCAATTCATGATACTATGGAGAAGGTTCAGGTCATTAGGGAGAGGTTGAAGACCGCTCAGAGTCGACGAAAATCATATGCAGATGTGAGGAGAAAAGAGTTAGAGTTTGAGGTTGATGATTGGGTATTTTTGAAAGTGTCACCCATGAAGGGTGTGATGAGATTTGGTAATAAAGTAAAGCTTAGTCGCTGCTATGTAGGTCCTTATCAAATTCTGAGGAGAGTTGGTAGTGTTGCTTATGAGTAGGATTTTCCATCATATTTGGAAGCAATTCATCAAGTTTTTCATGTTTCCTTGTTGAATAAGTGTGTTGGTGACCCGACTTTGATTATTCCTTTGGTGGATGTGGGTGTGAAGGACAAACTTACTTATGAGGAAGTTCCCACGGAGATTCTTGATCATCAGATTCCGAGGTTGAGAAACAAAAAAGTTGCTTCAGTGAAGGTCCTTTGGAGAAATCAACTAGTTGAGGGAGCTACTTGGAAAGCAGAAGTAGCCATGAAAGCAAAGTACCCTCATATCTTTCCTTCCTATTCAGTTTCAGCTTGAGGTAATAGTTTCCTCCTTAGTATGTTTCTCCGATTCTATTCCATCAGTTTCTCTCATGGTCCTAGCATGCATTCATGTTTTCTGAAGTTAGTTCAATCATGTTTTAAGTTGAAAAGCTGAGTTTTCATGTTTATTCTTTAGTTTTCATGTTTTATTGTCTGGTTGGGCTATTTATTCTCTAGTTTTCCTTTCTTATCCTTCATTCGAGGATGAATGATACCAAGGGAGAGATATTGTAACACCTCGGAATTTGATCCAGCTTACAAACTTGGAAAATCTAAAATATTTGTTTCATTTCAGGAATTACGGGTCCAAACCACAGGCCATGGTTTGAACCACGAGCTGTGGAATGAACACGTGGTTTGTATCTGCTGGTTTAAGCTCTTGTCTGAGAACCATGAGTGGGTTCTATGGACTATAGTTCAATCTACGGTCCATCCTATCCACTCATAGAATCATATCAGAGGGCTAAAAGATTCTCTAGGAACTATGAATGTGTCTACGGACCATAGTTCATTCTATGGTTCGTCCTGTTTACTCGTAGAACATCATCTACAGTTGATCATTTGGGCCAGGAACCACGAGTCACTATTCAGTCTACGGCTAATGGATTGCACCTATGATTCCTGAAGCCAAACATTTTAACAACTTTTCTTTGATTAAATCCCAGGGGTATTTATATAATTATCTACCCTTTTAACTCTTAAGTGAGGTCGTTTTGGCCACTTTTAGTAGGGTTTCTACTCCTAATAGCCTAAGTCTTTCATTATTACTCATTCATCTACCAAAAGAAGAAACTAACTCCTTCAAGGTCCAAGTCTCAAGCTCCAAGTTCAAGCCTCCATTTCTTTTCATCTTAGATCAAGAAAGCTTCAATAAGATATGTGGGTATTCAATAAGGGATTCCCTTCACCCTTATGCCCAAAACCCCATGTATTACTTTGGTTTATAAAATTGTGAAATTAGGGTTCTTACCCAAATTGGAGAAAAGTTATGGGTCTTCTTTTAAAGCATCAATTCATAGTTTCTCATTACTTATCTATGATTTATTTGAGGTTCCTTAATTGATTTCAAAAGCCCATGTATTAAATATAATTTCTAGCATGATTCCATTGAATTGCATGTTCTCAAGTGAAAATTGGCACTTTTAGATAACATGACCTTATGTATTTATGAAATTTCATGCCTAATTCTTCAAGCTATGAATTTAGAAACGAAAGTATGTTTTGAATTATGGTTATGCTAAATTGTAAGACTTATGATATGTGAATTGCATGACATTAGATATGTCCTTATGCTTTTCAAACAGATTTGGCATTAGATATGTCACAAGTATGAATTGCACTATATATGGTTTGGGAGTAGTATTTAGCACCGAGTTGGACTAGGGTTTAGCGTACCCTTAAGTCCCAAAACTACGTTGCCACTATAGGTTACCCTCTGTGGCTTATGACAGGATCCTGATAGATAAGGTTCTAACCTTGGCCGGTTAGGACAACCTTTTTCGGTGTGGGTGTATGACACTGGACTCTATGTAGCTCATCATGGTTTATGTGGCTTAAGAGAAACTCCCGTATGAATGTTTTTAAGTCTTATGCTATGTTATCTCTTACCTTATGCTTAAATTATGATATTTCTTATGATTTCTCTTATTATGCATGGATTCAGTTTTAACTATGTTTTAAGTACATTTTACTACATTAATGCATATCTCACAAACTCGATACATCCTATAGTACTGATACATATTCTCGTATTGCATCCTTTGATGATGCAGAAATAGGTTCCTTCCCACAGACTCATGGCTAGACATCACCAGAGATCCAGTTTCTGTTGGTGAGTCCTTATTATTCGAGGGCTAGTGCTAGACTTATTTCTATGTTGTCTTTTTTTCAGATTTCTGAGTTAGTTGGGGTCTTGTCCCATCAACTCTTTATGAAAGTTTAGAGGCTTCAGAGATAGCTAGACTTGTATTCCGTGTTTGGATTTGGTGTTTCTTAGACCTTATTCCTATTTAGTATGGTTGCCTATCTTCTTTAAGTATGCTTTCGCTATGTTTCTTTGTATTAATATGAGTATGCTATGACCAAGGGTTAACTTGGGACACTTGAAGTCCGAGGTCCCGTGATACACCTAGGGGTAGTCTCGGGGCGTGACAACAAGATTGCCTAAAAATTTTCAGAATATGGGTAAAAGTCATGCCCCACGGGCGTGGGATCCCTCACGTCCTGTGGGAGAAGCCGTCGGAATGAACCAGAGATATTGAAGGCAAAAATTCATCTCCCATGCCCTGCCATGATCAGCGTCGATCCAGCCACGGGACATCATAAGGCTCGTCGGACTGGACAAGTAGAACTGAAGCTTAGAGGCTAGAGTTGATGAGCTGCCACGACACCCGTGAGAGACACGGCAGGATATCGCATAGCCCATTGGATCAAGCCAGTGGAGATTGGGGATCAAGCCTAATGAATGATGAGAAGTCCATGATAGGCATCGCATCCATGATATCCCATCACACCAGACCGTGGAAACAAGGAAGATAAATTGGAGCTTAACCTGAAGGAAGCCCGATGGGCACCCACGACTCCCGTCATATCCATGACGTCCTATAGGGTGTCCCCTCAGAAGTACCGCATCTAGCTTTCCTAGTTTATTTAGGATTTGGTCTTTGTTATCTATAAATACCTCCCTTTAGGTTTTATTTTAGGGTTCCCAACTTTGTTAAATATTATTTAGCATTAGTTACGTTTGTAAGACATCATAACACAGTTTTTTGAGAATTCAAAGTTTGTTCTTGATTTATTGAAATGTTTTTGAGAATTATTTAAGATTCTGGATTTCTCTACTTCTTCTTGTAAGTATACGCTCATTATTGTTTCAACAACTTTTGATCACGTACTTATGAACATGAGTAGCTAAATCCACAACTAGGGTTGTGGGAACCATGAAGGATTAACGAAGTAGGCAACATACTTGGTAATTCTAGGGTAATGCTTATGCATGTATTATTCTTCCCTTCGCTTTTATTGCTTTTTAACGGTGTGCAGCGTTAGAACTTTCCTTATCCTTACTTATCGGACTAAGGAGGTAATGGAAAGGGGTTGTTCAACAATGGAGATTTAAAGCTACCAACCCTCATATAATAGCTTGACCTTGTCCGGGAATAGCTAATCTGGGATCCAAGGTAAGGGCCAGTAAATTATACACCCACGACCGGACCAAAGCGTGTGGTGAAATTCATCTATTTAGGGGACCAACCATTTAGGTGGACCTAACTTACCAATCTTGCATGCTAAGCACCAATCTAGTCCACTAAGTACAATGCCGTACTAAGTTATGATCTCATGGGGAATACTACCCTAGTCGCTTCTATTATTGATAACAACTCTTGAAACTGTTACTTGTTACTTGTTCGAATTTGAATTACAATTACTACTTGTTACTATAAACCCTCCTTTCATAGGGAAATAAATGACTAAGAGCTTGAGTAAACATAATTGACCCTAGTCCTACCATATTCCCAGTGGGATCGACCCCAACATTCATTGGGTTCTATATTTGAATAGCGACCGCTTATGCTTCTAAAAGGAGGTGTAATGTAAACATATCAAATTTTGGCACCGTTGCCGGGATTAAGAGAAATTGTGTTTATTTCACTATTAATCCTTATTTCCTGATTTTACTTTTTTTGTTATTTTTCCTTTATTACACAGGTTGCACACTTGTGCATGCCTAGTACAAGGAGTCAAGGCAATCCCTTGATCCCATACAATCAGGAACTCCAACAACTCTGAGAAACATGGTTAAAGAGGGAGTTTACGAGACACCTGAAGAGGCCACAACTCAGATGTTGGCTAAAGAAGAGAAAAAGAAAGCAGAAGAAGAGGCCAAATTCGCTGAAGATACTCAAATTGCAACAGACCTTGCAGCTCAAAACCAGGCAGCTGAGTAAGCAAGGAAAGCATGGAAACAAGCTGCTCATCAAGTAACACTCGATGCTCAAGCTGTGAGAAATGATGCAGCCAGACTAAATTTTCCTAGGGATCCTATCGCACCAAGAGTAAATAGAGGCAGACAGATGCAGTCACCCTGACAGAACCCTTGATAAAATGTTAATGATGATGATGCAGGGACAACTGGCCCTATAGTACTGACACCGCTGCCAGATGGTGTAAAGTTTGATATTACGAGCACTATAATTCAACTGCTAAACTTGAAGGAATTATTTGCTGGCAAGATGACAGATGATGCAAACTTGCACTTGACAAACTTAACGGGGATCTGCAAGTCCTACAATCTTCCAGGGATAGATCAGGATGCTATCAGATTGCAGCTTATTCCATTTTCATTGACTGGAGAAGCGACACTTTGGCTTGTGGAACTACCTCATGCTTCTATATTCACATGGCTTGAGCTAAGAAATTAGTTTCTAGAGAGGTTCTTCCCTCTATCAAGGATGTTGCAGCTACAGAGGGAGATTTATAATTTTAAACAGCTTCCCACGGAGGCATTGTATGACACATGGTTGCAGTTTAATAAAAATCTGAAGAAAGTTCCGAATCACAGAATCGCTTCATACCACTTGATGGAGATCTTCTACAAAGAATTGAATGCAAACACTAAGGCGGTAGAAGATATAGTAACTGGGGGAGCATTCATAGAGAATACTTATGCTGAAGCCTCTGGGATGCTTTATAGGGTTACCAAGATGAATAGGGTCTGGCATACAAGAGATGCTGAAAGCTCGGCTGGAACTTATGCAGTTGGGAAATACATTAACCATGAAGAATTCCAAGAAATTAAACAAGGCTTCGCAACCCTACAAATAACTGTAGATCTAATTGTGAAACACATTTTTAATGGCTTCTTAGAGAAGTAAAGGTTGCTGGTTCACAAGGTATAGCAACGAGATAGGATGAGTACGCCTCTAATTAAGAAACAAATTATATAAATAATCAAGTGGCGAGTTTCCAGGCCAATGGCCAAGGAAATCAAGGTCGGAACAGGGACAAAGATGACAACTACAATCGGTCTAGATACAGAGATAGGAGCAGAGGTAGAAGAGATGGTGATTGGGACAAGAGGGATGGCTACAAGAATGATAGAAGTGGCATGTATGTCCCTCCTGGAAATCATGAGTCATGGCCTGAACAACCATCCATGAGGGAGTTGATTAACAAGGTATTTCAAAAGGTTGAGTCCACGGATGAAAGTATGAAGGAGATGCGCGCTGAACTCTCAGGTATGATTCAAATGGTAGAGGCTCATTATATCATCATAAAATAGATTGAGACTCAGATTCACCAAATGTCTACAAACATAAATTTGTGTTAGAAGGGTACTCTCCCAAGTGACACAATTTAGAATCTGAAGAATGATCGACGGTGCATGGTTGTAACTACCCGAAGTGAAAAATAGATCGTTGATCCTCCTATGCCTATAGTTGTTGATCAGCCATCCGAGGCTAAAAAAAATAATGCTGAGATTGTGGTTGAGTCTAAAGAAAAGGATAGACTCGAAAATCCAAGTGAGAAGAAGTCTTCTAATGCAAAGGCAAAGAACAAAGAAGTTTCATCGGTCTTTAATCCCATACTATTGCCTCCTCCACCTTACCCACAGAGATTGAAGATGAAGGTTGAGGAAGGTAAATTTCACAAGTTCATCTCCATGCTGAAATAACTTTCAGTCAATATTCCTTTAGTTAAAGCATTGGAGCAGATGCCTGGGTATGCGAAGTTCATGAAGTATCTGGTGATAAGGAAGAGAACTGTGAGTTTTGAGCCTGCTGATAATTTGCACCATTGTAGTGCAATGGCCTCCGTTCTATGGTGTAGAAAAATAAAGATCCTGGAGCTTTCACTATTCCTTTCATGATTAGAGCTTTCTACTTTGCCAAAGCATTGTGTGATCTGGTGCTAGTATTAATCTGATGTCATTAACAGTGTTTAATCAATTGGGCTTGGGATCCCCTAAATTGACTACAATGTTGCTCCTCATGGTAGATCGTACGGTGAAAAAGCCTATGGGAATTCTTTATGATGTACTTATAAAAGTTGACACTTTTATTTTCCCTGCGGACTTTGTGATCCTTGATTGTGAGGTTGACTTTGAGGTTCCTATCATCTTGGGACGGCCATTCCTTGCCACTAGACGTGCTTTGGTTGACTTGGAAACTGTGAAGATGAAATTTAGACTGAATGATGAGGTAGTTACATTCAATATCTGCTACTCTATGAAGCATCATGATGATATGCGCGTGGTTTTAGCTATTGATATAGTTGATGAGGATTAGCTAATTATGCCTATTGAAGAAAGACTTGGTGTTGAAGCACTTGTAGTTGTTATCATGAATTTTGATGGAGATGATATTAAGGAGTATGATGATATGGTAGAAGCACTTGCAGGTATGGGGTCTTATAGTTATGCTCCAAAGAAGCTTGATTTTGACCTGAAAAATTGATAGACACCGCCTGCTAGACCATATATTGAGAAGCCTATTATCATAAAGCTCAAAGCGCTTCCATCTTACCACCTTGACAGTTATTGTTGATGTAGATTTAGGTGAGGGCAGGTTAAAGCTCTAGTTTTTGTTCTGAGAAAGTTTGAGAGGGACATTGGTTAGTCCATTGCTAACATCATTGGGATTCTACCTGGAATATACACACATAAAATTTAGCTCGCGCCAGATTACATTCCGAGTATTGAGCACCAGCGTAGGTTGAATTAGCCTATGCAAGAGGTTGCAAGAAGGAGATCACTAAGTGGCTGGATGCAGGTGTGGTTTACCCTATTATGGATAGCAAGTAGGTGAGCCCTGTTCAGTGTATGCCTAAGAAGGGTGGGATTACTGTGGTCCCAAATGCAAAGAATAAGTTGATACCAATGAGTCTAGTCACCGGCTATCACATATGCATGGATTACAGGAAGCTGAATGCTTGGACAGAGAAGGATCATTTTTTGATGTCATTCATGGATCAGATGTTAGACCGTCTTGCTGGTAGAGGATGGTATTGTTTTCTCGGTGGTTATTTAGGATATAATAAGATCTCAATTTCCCCTGAAGACCAAGAGAAGGCCACTTTCACCTATCCGTATGGGACATTTGCTTTCAAGAGGATACCTTTTGGTTTATGCAATGCACTAGCGACATTTCAGTGTTGTATGATGTCTATTTTCTCAGACATGGTAGAGGACACTATTGAGGTGTTCATGGATTACTTTTCGGTAGTTGGTGACTCTTTTGATGATTGTTTGGCTCATCTCAATTGTGTGCTAAAGAGGTGTGAAGAATTCAACTTAGTACTAAACTGGGAAAAGTGTCACTACATGGTGAAAGAGGGTATAGTGCTTGTCCATCGGATCTCCAAGAAGGGTATTGAGGTTGACAAATCAAAGATTGAGGTGATTGAAAAATTGCCTCTACTAGTTTCTGTGAAGGAGATTCAAAGCTTTTTGGGGCATGCTGGGTTCTATCATATATTTATCAAAGATTTCTCCAAAATTGCACATTCCTTGTGCAAGCTATTAGAGAAGGAAGTGAAGTTTGTTTTCGATGATGCGTGTCTGAATGCATTCGAGTGCCTTAAGGAAAAGTTGATATCTGCTCCCATTATTATTTCTCCTCATTGGTTTCAGCCCTTTGAGGTTTGGTGCAATGCTAGTGGAGTGGCGCTAGGGGCAGTCCTAGGCCAAAGGCCATAAAAGATTCTTTATCCTATCTACTACGCTAGCAAAGCAATTAATATTGTTCAGATGAATTATATGGTGACTGAACAAGAGTTGCTTGTTGTGGTCTTTGCATTTGAAAAGTTCAGATCCTATTTGGTCAGCACCAAGGTGGTGGTGCATATTGACCATGCAACTCTTAGATACGTCATGTCAAAGAAGGATGTGAAGCCGAGATTAATTAGGTGGGTGTTTCCACTGCAAGAATTTGATTTTGAGGTCAAGGATCGAAAGGGCACAGAAAATCAGGTAGAAGATCACTTATCTAGATTAGAGGAAGAAGAAATGCTTAAGCTGAACGATGATCAAGAAATTGATGATTGGATTCCAGACGAGCAAGTGTTGGCTATTTCTCAAGACCTGATTCCATGGTTTGAAGACTTTTCCAACTATTTGGAAAGTGATTTAGTACCTCCGGGTATGTCTTTTCACCAAAGAAGAAAGTTCATGTCTGATGTTAAGAAATTCTTCAGGGAGGAGCCATTCTTGTTTCATGTGTGTGCTGATAATATGATCCGTAGATGTGTGCCTAAAGCTGAGATGATGGAAATACCAGATGTTTGCCATTCATCCCCTGTTGAGGGACATCATAGTGGTATCCCGACCGCACACAAGATCTTATAATGAGGCTACTATTAGCTGACCAATCACAAAGAAGCCTATGATTTTGGTAAAGCTTGCAACAGGTGTTAAAAGGAAGGAGGCATATCAAAGAGGCATGAGCTTCCTCTCACTCCCATCCTTGTGATCGAGCTATTTGATGTTTGGGGTATTGACTTCATGGGCCCGTTTGTGATGTCTAATAGAAACCAGTACATATTGGTGTTTGTTGACTACGTATCAAAGTGGGTGAAGGCAGTTGCGCTTCCCAGTATTGAGGATAACTGTGTCACAATGTTCTTGAAAAAAAACATCTTCTCCAGATTTGGTACACCAAGGGCAATTATTAGTGATGGAGGCTCTTACTTCTACAACAAATTGTTTCGTGCTTTACTAGAGAAATATGGAGTGAAACACAAGGTTGCAACCCCATATCATCCCCAAACTAGTGGTCAAGTAAAGGTTTCCAACCGCGAGATCAAGTCAATTCTGTCTAAGACTGTCAATGCAAATAGAATGAATTGGTTTCGAAAACTATATGATGCTTTGTGGGCGTATCATACTACGTACAAGACACTAATAGGTATGTCACCATATCAGCTTGTGTTTGGGAAGGTGTGCCATCTTCCTGTTGAGCTAGAGCATAAGGCCATATGGGTGCTGAAGAAGTTAAACTTAGACTGGTATGAAGCATCATTTCAGCGGCTTGGGAAATTGAATGAGTTAGATGAGTTCCGCCTGAATGCATATGAGAGTTCGGCCTTGTATAAAGAGAAGATTAAACTGTATCATGATCAGAATATCAAAATGAGAAAGTTCTAGCAAAGTGACTTGGTCCTTCTTTTCAATTTCAGACTTCACTTATTTCCTGTCAAGATGAAGTCCAAGTGGATTGGACCATTCAAAGTGGTACAAGTATTTCCTCATGGGGCCGTCGAACTTGAAAATCATGATTGCAAGAGGTTCAAGGAGAACGGGCAGTAGATAAAAGCATATTTGGGAACTGCTGAGAAGCTTAAAGTGATTGAAGTATGGACCCTTGGTGAATTCATGATAACCAAAGAGCTTGATGAAGTCTGAGTAATAAAGTGACAAGCGTCGTGCCGCGATGTTAAATCAGGTGCTGCATGGGAGGCAACTTATGAGGAAACCTGATGAAGTCTGAGTAGTCAAGTAACCAGCATCGTGCCGCAACATTAAATCAGGCATTGAATGGGAGGCAACCCATGAACTAATGTGTGCTTAAATGTGCTGGAATTGGTGAGATTGGAAAAAGATGCAGAACTGCAGAAAAGAGAGGTTCCCACGGGCTCATCAATGGGACGTCGCAGGTACCACGCCCGTGGGACTAGGGCGTGCCAACTAGAGAGAGAATATAACTTGGTCTGTCCCATCCCCACACCTCACATGATAGGCCATCATAGCTCCGATGGGTGTGGGAGATAGGCGTGAAGCAAAGTACAACTCAAAAAGAATCCACTGGATCATCCTCATATCTCATGTGATGGGATGTCATAACCCTGATGGGCATGGGAATTAAGCTTGCTATGCCCAGGTAAGTTACTCACGATGGGATATTATGTGCCTCGTGGGCGTCGCGTAGCCCGTCGTCTCGCTGGGTCAACATGGGTTGACAATTTTTAAAATTCTTTTAATTTAAAGACCTGACCCAACCTGGAACCTCTTCCCCTCTTTTCCCCGCGTTTATATACATTTGACCTCAATCAAATTGAGGTCAATACTCACTCAACTCCCTTCTTCTAAGTTTCTTCCCCATAAATGCACGATTAAGTCCCCAAATCCTTCAACCCACGATCATCATCACCACAAATCACACATCTGACATCCCATATACTCTTCACAATCAAAAGGAACATTAAGCAAGTTCACTCAGGCACCCAAGACTTAAGTTTTCTTCAAACTTTGTGCAATACCAAGAGTAAGTAAACTTTCTCATGGTTTTAAATTTCTTCTTGGTGTATGTAAGCATCTTTGGGTTTGAAGTTGAGCAAATAAAAGCATGTTGTTTATAGTAATCCAAAACCCTAGACTTGAACTATGCCTATGTGTGTGATTATGTGTTTGTGTGTAGAAATTAAAAATTGGGAATTAGGGTTGTAGTGTTGGTGTGAGTAATGGGTTGATGTTGTGATTATAAATTTTTGTATATTGATTGTTTGGGTGAGGTGACAATCGTTCAAGTGAATGAAACGGGAGAGAAAACTTTGTGCTAAACTTGATCCCATGGTCCACCTGACGGGACGTCTGAGGCACGACGGGTGTCGAACAAGGCATTGGAAATGGATTAGTGCTTGAAAAGGCTTTTGTCCAGATCCAAAGGGACTTTGGACCTCCCACGCCCATGGGAAGAGATATTGGGATGACATCTTGTCCATAAAAACTCCACTGCCTCATCTCGAAGCCCTGTCCCATGGGACGTCGTACCTCCCACGCCCGTGGGATGCTGAAAATTCTGAAATTTTTCTAAGTGTTGAAATTTTTTTCTGCTTTTGATTTTCGGTTCAGTTTGCTAATGTTGGTTACCTGCAGGTACTATATAGCACCACCTACTCAAGTATGATGTGGGGCCACCCGAAAAGCAAAGAAACATTCCATCCCTTCTTGCCTAATTGATGAGACTGATTCGGAGGTGAGAAGAGAGACTCTGACAATTGTCCCCTTGTTCGGATGGTAAAGATAAAGCTGGTGGTATATCCTTCCCAGTCTCAAGAGGAAGGAGGTAATGCACTAGAGTAGGAACAAATATCGACAAAGACATTCTACCAGGCTGAAGAGGGGGAAGAGTTATCTTCCGATTCAGCCAGTTCTGACGTACAGAGTGACCATTCTCCTTCACAAGCTAAAGGAGGAAAACACACAGCTATTCTGGTTTCTAGTGGCATGGAAATCAAGACCGAGTCGGGAGATAATGCAAAGTCAGGCTTGAAATCCAATTCTAAAAGGAAGGAGGAGGGTGACGCTGAGTCTGATACAAAAGAAACTACTCTTGAAAAGGAGAAGACACCCGAAAGGGAGAAGACACCGCTTACTCCCAAAGCTCTTGGAATATCATTGGTCCTCACTTCGAAGGATGCCCGGCTCTGAGAAAAAGCTAGATGGAATGTCAGGGGATCACAAAAAATATTTCATTATGGGATCGAGGTGACAGCACGAGGGAATCTAAGATGCCCTATTACAGAGGAATAAAGGATAGACTCCTTCAAGCTAAAAGATTTTTCCAAGCTTGAGGAGTATTTCCGCTATTACAATATGGGCTAGACTAGCAAACCACTCCCAGACTATCAGCCAACTATAGTCAGAGAGTTGTATGCAAACTATAAGGCTATTTAGGAGAGTAGATGCAGAAAGGGCCAGAAACCATCCGACTTGCCCGCTCTTGAGAGCGTCCCTGTGAGAGGTATTCCAGTGAATATATCGGTGGAGACTATTAACAGGTTTTTGTATGGGACCGAGTATGTTTCACCCTCTAACACCTCTGACTATGACTATAGGTGTGGGACTGAGCTTAACCGGACTAAGTGGTTAGCAAAGGACCTCACGAAGACTAGCAATCCAACATGGCTAACTCAATATAAGAAACAGATCACCAAGGCCTTTTTGACCTTCGAAGCTAAGTTTTGGTGGGATATTGTGCATCTCTGGCTTATGCCGACGGATGGTGACAACCATCTAACACTTGAGAGAGCTATTTTGGTTGCTATATTTTTATACAAATACAAGCTGAATATCAGGAAGATTATAGCATAAAAAGATCAGAGACAGATTCACCAAACTCATTTCATCCTACCGATTCCCATATCTCCTGAGTGCACTATGTGATGAGGTGGATATCCCAAAGTATTCGGGAATTGATCGTGTAGAGTGGGCAGTTCAGACCCATCGTCTAGAGCAGTCCAAAGATGATAACAAAGTTTTGGGTCTGGGTAGCACATCTGAGGCAACTAAACCAATTACTATGCATGATGCATTTGTGCCTCCTGCAGAGATGCTACCGTACATGATGGCTGCACCACTCCCAAAAGGTAGCCTAAATGAGGAGACCCCCTTGGTAAGAGAGGAAGTTGTTGTCACTTCCACATTGAGATGCCCTCGTAGTACTAATGTGTTTTCTCCTCATGGGACTGGCATCTCTATCTTAGACACCCTACCAGTGCTTACCACTTCTATGACACCTCTAATGAAAGATCCGACCTCAATCTATGCTTTTCATCCGGCAAATATTGCCAACATGGTTCAGGCTACTATTAATCTATATGAGCAGATGAAGATGTTGTGCAGTAGTTCCAGGCTATTTTTGGTGCATCCATACAGAGAGCCATCGCCCCATATATTAATGTGCATGGCCGGATTAATGAATTAGAAGAGAGGATCGACGCTAAGTTAGATAAAATGGGGGATGCTGAGTTGACAGAGATGAAGAAGCAGATTGTGGAGCTGAGGGTCGATGTGGACAAATTGAAGGGTGGTCTAGCCTTGTATGCTAAAGCTCTAGTAGTCTTGCCTAAGGCTACAATTGAGCCCATGATTGAAATGTGGGACTATGCTAATCCAGAGCTCCAACGGAAGGAACCTGCAGAAGATAATGAGGCACTGGTTAGTCCTTTGAAGCCTCAAAAAAGAGGAAAAAAAAGGATAAGCATGTCCGTGTGGATGATTCCCCATGGAGTCAAAAGTCTCAGAAGAGGAAGGATAATCGAGGTGCAAAGAGAGATAAGAAAGCAGAAGGAAAAGTGCGCAAAGAGTCCCTAACTATGCACCAAATTGAGGTTGATGCCATTGCTACTGGTGGCTTGGCTAGTGATGTTGCCGCTGCTACAGAGGAACAGTCTTTAGGCCCCATTATTGGAGTTGATATTGAGGATACTGCCTGGGCAGCTGATACTATTTAGAGGAGTACTGAGGCAGCCTCAGTTAGTGAGAAGGTTATGGGGACTAATCCAGAGGGCCCAGCTACTACACCTGATGACCGCTCTTTGGGGCCACAAGTATCCCTTGTATCCCTTATATTGTTGTTTTTAGTGCATTTGGGATAATGCACAGCTTTTTAGATATGGAGGGGGCAGCTGTGGTCATTTGGTATTTTGTAGAGTGTTTTAGTGAAGTCTGAATAGCCAAAACACTCGCATTGTGCGGCGATGTTAAATTAGGCATTACATGGGAGGCAACCGATGAGGGTATCTAAATGGTATTTGCATCCTTGGTATTTTCTTTTCTATGTTCTTTACCTATGGACTTTTAATAGTTGTTGAACCAACATGTTTAGAATAGGACGTGTGTTTGTAGAAGTGGAGTACGAACTGAATGCAGCCATGATCGTATTTTGAATAATTTTTGTGAAAAATAGAGACCCCTAAAATTTTTTATGCAATAAGCTGTTAGAACCGACCTTGATGGATCTGTAAATGACAACATGCATATAACTGAGATAAGTAGCTTAAGCTGAAGCATAAACTTATAGTTAGCTAGTCTGTAGTCTAAACTCTGTTCCATGTGTGAAGTGAGCTGCTTAGTATATGTTCTTGTTATAATGTCCAATCTAGAACTTGCCTGGTTAGTCTTGTTGTGGTTGTAGAATGGTTTGGTTAGGAAATGATCATGGGCCATTTTTGAATGAGTCCATTTAAACCAAATGACCTACCAAATGACATTGAATCCCTTTGATCCCTGAATTTGAGCCTAAGATAACCTTTTTGTTGTTAGCCTTTCACCTTCCCTGTTTCCTATAAACTGTTGTTTTGGCCCTGGTCCCTCCTTAGATATTGTGCATCTCAACTCAGGCTAAAAGCCTAAGTTGAGGGTGGCTACTATAAGGGTAAGTAGAAAGTGTTGGGTATGAAAAGATCAGGTTAGTGCTAAAAAGGAAGATAGCGGGTGTGGTTTGTGAGTTGCCAAATTAAAAAAAGAAAAGAAAAGAAAAAAATAAAAGAAAAAAAATGGTTGAAAAGAAAAAGTGCAAAAGTGCAAAAGTTCAATGAAAGCCACACCCGAAGCTTGATAAAAGTGAAAACGTAACAAAAAAGGGAGACCAAGGGAGGCAAACTTTGTGCTCTGAAAAGTGGAAAATAAGAAGTACTTCTAGTGTCAAGGAGGGCATAGTCACTATTTACCCAAATATACCATTCTCATCCCCAAGACTACATTAAAACCCTAACAAAGTCCTATAATGATCCTAACTGAACTTTTTGAAAACCAAGGCATAGAAAATAAGGGCAAGCCTATGGTATTGTGCAGATACATCTTGAACTTTTTTGTGAGAGTGAGTGTGTTTCCAGTCCCTATTTTTCAAATTGTAATTCTGTGTGATGGGGACTTATTTGTTGTGAAGGCACTAGAGTATACTGCGATTGCTAATTATTTGGTTTGAACGTCTGCTGTATATGTTAGCTTGCTCACGAATATCATGTTGTCACTCATGGATCCATCTTGTGTTGATTTTGATAACTTAAATGAATGCACTAGTTTTTGAGCTGTTAAGGAGGGGGTATTGATCTTGTGGATTGAAAAGATAACTAAATCATGTTGCTGTTATAGTTTCTAATTTTCTTTTACTTAAGCATCGTTTTAGTTTTAGTTTTTGTTTGTTGCTTGAGGACAAGTAAACATTCTAAGTTGCGGGTGTTGATGTTCCAGGATTTCACGGCACTTTCGATGCTTAAAACTAAGAATTTTGGGAGTTCTAAAGTATGTTTTGTTAGATTTAATGTCGTTTGTTGCATGTACAGAGAAAAGTATTGAAAATACAAGATTACAAAAAAAGTTGCAGAATTCTGGGTAAAAGTCATGCCACACGGGCGTGGGATCCACCAGGTCTCATGGGAGAAGCCGTCAGAATGAACCAGAGAGACTGAAGGCAAAAACTCATTTCCCATGCCTTGCCACGATGGGTGTCGGTCCAGCTGTGGGATGTCACAGGGCCCATCGGACTGGACCAGTAGAACTGAAGCTTAGAGACTAGACTTGACAAGCTGCCATGACGCCTGTGAGGGACACGATGGGATGTTGCAGAGCCCGTCGGATCAAGACAGTAGAGATTGGAAATCAAGCCTGATAACTAATGAGATGGCCATGATGGGCATCACATCCACGATGTCCTATCACAACATACTGTGGAAATAAGGAAGAGGAACTCGAGCTCAACCTGAAGGAAGCCCGATGAGCACCCACGATGCCCGTCACATCCACGATGGCCCGTGGGGCATCAAGTCAGAAGTTTCGCATCCAACTTTCCCAGTTTACTTAGGATTTGGCCCTTGTTGTTAATAAATACCTCCCCTTAGGTTTTATTTCGGGGTTCCCAACTTTGTTAAATATTGTTTAGCATTAGTTATGTTTGTGAGACATCATAACATAGTTTTTTGATAATTTAAAGTTTGTTCTTGAGAATTATTCAAGATTCCAGATTTCTTTACTTCTTCTTGTAAGTATTCGCTCTTGATTGTTTCAACAACTTCTTATCACATACTTATGAACATGAGTAGCTAAATACACAACTAGGGTTGTGGGAAACCATGAAGGATTAATGAAGTAGGCAACATACTTGGTAATTCTAGGGCGCGTATGCATGTATTGTTCTTACCTTCACTTTGATTGCTTCTTAACAGTGTACAATGTTAGAACTTGACTTATCCTTACTTACCGAACCAAGGAGGTAATGGATGGGAAAAGGGTTGTTCAATAACGGAGATTTGATGCTACCAACCCTCATCTAATAGCTTGACCTTGTCCAAGAATAGATAATCTGGGATCCAGTGTAAGGGCCAGTAAATCATACACCCACGACCAGACCAAGGCGTGTGGTAAAATTCATCTATCTAGGGTACCACCATTTAGGTGAACCTAACTTACCGATCTTGCATGCTAAGCACCAAGCTAGTCCACTAAGTACAATGCCTTACTAAGTTATGATCTCATGGGGAACACTACCCTAGTCGTTTCTCTTATTGATAACAACTCTTGAAACTATTACTTATTACTTGTTTGAATTTGAATTACAATTACTACTTGTTACTATAAACCCCTCTTTCGTAGGGAAATAAATGACTAATAGCGCGAGTAAACATAATTGACCCTAGTCCTACTATATTCCCTGTGGGATCGACTCCAACCTTCGTTGGGTTCTATATTTGAACAGCGATTGCTTACACTTCTAAAAGGAGGTGTAATTTAGGCGTATCAAGGAGCGTCAACAGTATTTAAGGATTGAGCTCCATAATTTGAGAGATTAGTGGCTTTATGCATAGTTTTCAAAGTGTGAGTTTTGGCTTGAGTCTGTAGCATTCTTGGGCATGTGGTGTGTAACACCCCAAAAATTCTAAGCCAAATCTGAATCGTTCTTCATGTGTTGTTAGACCCAAACTAGATAAATTTTCTATGTATCTAAGTATTAAGACTTATTATGAAGTTTCAAAGGTGTATTAGATATGAATTAGGGTCATAAAGAACCTCTAGCTCAAAGTTGAGTTGAAAGCTTCCTTACCGATTGAGTTTTAGTGTTAGATTTTTCAATGGTCAAGTTTAAATGATAATAACTCCTAGAATATAAAGAGTTATGTGGCCTAGTACCCACCATATTAAAGGTCTTTGAATCTTCTTTCAAATGCCACCGACCGTGCCTTAATAAGAGTCTAGAGTAAAAAGTTATCAGTGTTTTACTAAAGGGTGTCTGTCTGTCAAAATGACAGAAAGCAACCACGAGAAGGTTCTATGAATCGTGGAAGTTTCCACGGGTCGTGAAACCAACTCGTGGAAATCAGTTTTTTACCTGAAAACCACGAGGAGGTTCCACGAGTCATAGAAGTTTCAACGGGTCATGAAACCAACTCGTGGAAACACTACAGAAGCTTAAAAGTGGCCTGATAACCACGAGGAGGTTCCATGAGTCGTGCAAGTTTCCACGGGTCTTGAAACCAACTCGTGGAAATAAGTCCATAGGCCAGAAATTTCGCCCAGGAACCATGAACCCTCTCCACGAACCGTGATCTATTCTACGAGTTGTGATTCATGTCCGTAGAAGCCTGTGATAAAATTTTCAGTAGTTTTTCAGACGCTTTTCCTTGGGGTATTTTTATAATTTCCCACTCTTTTAACTCCTACACTAAGTCATTTTAAGCCTATTTAGGATGGTTTTTATCCCTACTTGACCTAAGTTCTCTCTCATTCTTTCAATCAACTTCCAAAAGAAGAAAAGGAGTTCCATCTTCTCAAGCTTCAAGTTAGGGTTTCAAGCTCCAAGTTCAAGCCTCCTATGTCTATTCAATTCGAGTGGGTTAGCTTCAACCAAGGTATGTGGATCATAAACAATGGGTTCCTTTCACCCTTGTGCCCAAAACCCCTAATTCAAATTTGATTTGATGATCTTCAAATTAGGGTTCTTATCCAATTCTTATGGTTTTTTTCTAAATATGGTCTTCTCATGATTTGATTATGAAATTACTATTAAATTACATGACTTTGCATGGGTTTTTACACATGAACTTTTATTTCATGAATTGAAGCTTAATCATGGAAATTTCCATATGCATGAAATTGATTTGAGTAAATTGGGTTTGATAGCATGTCTCTCATGGATTTTCAAGCATGTGCATGCCTAGTTCCTATGTTCTATGAAAGTATATGTTTTATGAAATTGAACTAGAGCCATGAAAAGTTTTAAAAGTCATGAAGTATGCAAGTTTTCTATGTTAAGAAGTATTATGCAAGATAAGACACCCGATGTTTCATCAATGCTCATGAGTCATTTTCTAAACTAAAACTTATGAGTAGTATGATGATCCGGGTTATGAACAAGTTATGAACAGATTTGACATTAGATATGTCACAGGTTATGAACAATTTGGCATCAGATATTTCATATGTATGTGAGCATATGTTACTATTATGTTTTGGGAGTAGTATGTAGCACCGAGAGATGAGGGTTCAGATAACCCAAATCCAAAACTACATTGCCACCGTAGGTTTCCCGTGTGGAGGCTTAATATGATAGGATCCTGGTATGAAATAGTTCTAACCTTGGCCGGTTAGGACAACTCTTTCAATGTGGGTGTAAGACACTGAACTCCATGTAGCTCAGCATGGTTTAATATCGGTTAAGAGAAACTCCCACATGTTTATTTTCAAGCTATGAAGTTATATGACTCTATATTATGAAACTTAATCTTTATTTCATGTTTTATGTTTTATACCTTGATATTTATTTATGGTCCTTCTTTAAGTAACACGTTCATTCTTAAGTATGTTTTTAAACTATTTTATCATGATTCATGCATCGATCTCATACTCAGTACATTCCATAGTACTGACGCATATTTTGCGCTGCATCCTTTGATGATGCAGATTCAAGTGTCCTTTCTCAGATTTGTGGCTAGAGTTCCCAGGCCACTTTCCCAGTCAGCTATTGGTGAGTCCTCTTAGGTCGAGGGCTAGTTATGTTCTTAGTTTATGTTAGCTTTTATTTCTGTACTTAGTGTTAGCTAGGGTCTTGTCCTAGCAACTATTTACGTCATGAGTAGAGGCTTTTCAGACATAGACTGTATTTGAGTCTTCTTATGGATCTTGTATTCCTATTTGACTTGATTATCCATTATTGTTATTCCCACTTTATCTATTATGCTTCCGCTTATCTTTTGTTATTCTTGGGAATGCTATGACCAAGGGTTAGCTTGGGGCACTTGTGGTCCCAGGTGTCGTGTTACGTCTAGGGGGTAACCTCGGGGAGTGACATGGTGTCCAAGGATTGGATTATGATAGACCTGGAAAGGATTGAGGTAGTTCACGATTAGGATAGACGAGTCTAGTTGATGACCCATCATCCAAATGACGGATCCGTCCTGTCGAGTCATAAACCACCTTCTGCAGACTGTCAAGTCAACCAGGTTCCACGAGTTGAAACCATGAGTCGTGGTTTAAACGACGACCCATGGAACCAACTCGTAAAACCTGAAGCCGACCCTTTTTAACAGCTTTCCTAAATTATTTCCCAGGGGTATTTTAGTCATTACCCACCCTTTTAACTCCTAAGTGATGTCGTTTTGACTATTTCAAGAAGTGTTTTCACCCTTATTATCCCAAGTCTCTTCTAAATCCTTCATTCACCTCCTAAAAAGGAAAAGAGCTCTCTCTAGAGCAAGGTCTCAAGCTTCAAGTTCAAGTCTCCTAAATCTTTCCAATTCAAGTGGGTTAGCTCCAATCAAGGTATGTGGGTAGTCAACAATGGGTTCCTTTCACCCTTGTGCCCAAAACCCCCAATCCTTAATTTGATTTATGAACTTATGAAATTAGGGTTTTGACCTAAATTGGGGGAAAACTTGTGAAATCAGTTTCTATGCATAAATTCATGGTTTCTTATGGTTTATCTATGATTTTAATTAGATTCCTTAATTGGTTTCAATAGCCCATGTATTAAAGTTGAGTTCTAGCATGAATCCATTGAATTGCATGATTTCAAAGTGAAAGTTTACAAGTTTAGATAACATGTCCTTATGTATTTACCAAATTGCATGCCTAATTCTTCAAGTATGATTTAAGAAAGAAAAGTATGTTTGAATTATGGCTATGCTAAGCTTCATGAACTTATGATATGAGAATTGCATGATGCCCAATGTGTTTTCATGCTTTTCAAACAATATTTGGCATGAGATGGTGCCACTATAAAATTATGAGCTATATGTATATGTTTTGGGAGTAGTATTTAGCACCGAGTGACGAGGGTTTGATTACCCAAGTCCAAAAACTACGTTGCCAGCGTAGGTTATTAAAGGAAGTGCACTATAGGGTTATGAGAGTGGATCCACTCCTTTAGAATGGTGTCATGTGTCTTAGCGGGAATTAGGGAATCTTTTCCAACTAGGGTTATAAAGTTGGGGATGGTGACTTGTTCCTTGGAAGGGTTCAAGTTAGCCTTGCTAACTAGGGTCATATAGTTAGATTCCATGTAGCTCACATGGTCTAATGTTGGTTATAAGAAACTCCTATATGAATGATTTCATGTTTTTTAAGCTTTATGATATCTTATGTTGTGGTTTTGACTACGAACTCATGCTTATTATTAGAAATATGATATATTCCTAAGACATCCTCGATTATGCATGAACTCAAATTTTAATTATGTTTTAAGCATGTTTTCATATTTTACGCATGTCCTGCATACTCAGTACATCCTATAGTACTGACACATATCTTGCGCTGCATCCTTTGATGATGCAAATTCAGGTGTACCTCTTCAGATTCGTGGCTAGAGTTTCCCGGCCACTCCCAGACAGCTGTTGGTGAGTCCTCTTAGGTCGAGGACTAGTTATGTTTCTAGCTTTGTTAGCTTTTCATTTCCGTACTTTGAGTTTGCTAGGGTCTTGTCCTAGCAAATCTTTATGTCATGAGTAGAGGCTTTTCAGACATATACAATATTTGAGTCCTCTTACAAATCTTGTATTCCTATTTGACTTGATTCCACATGTATGTTATTTTGACTTTATCTATTATGCGTCCGCTTATCTTTTGTTATGCTTGAGAATGCTATGACCAAGGGTTAGCTTGGGATCCTTGTGGTCCTAAGTCCCATGTTACGTCTAGGGGGTGACCTCAGGGCGTGATATGACCCTTGTATCATCAGAGTCTAATATATAACCCTCAATCTAGCTAGTTGGTAGAGCTCCTGAGCCAACTCTCACTTCTCAGCTCCCAAATACAATAGATTGCCCTTAGACTTACGACTTAGGGAGTCCGCTACTATATTGGCTTTCCCTGAATGATATAAGATATCAGTATCATAGTCTTTTAGCAATTCGTGTCATCATAGATTCAACTCATTCAGTCTAAAATTAATATACTAGGGGCTCTTGTGATCTGTATAAATATCAACATTAAAGACATACAAGTAATGCCTCCAATTCTTTAGGGCATTAATAAATGCAGCCAACTCTAAATCGTGGGTTGAGTAGTTCTTCTCGTCCTTCTTTAACTTTCTAGAAGCATACGCAATTACCTTTCTATGTTGTATTAGAACATAAACCAGCCTAATGCTTGAAGCATGACAATACATTGCGTAGACCTTTGGACCCTTTGGTAAGGTCAGAACTGGTGCTAAAGTCAATCTATCTTAGCTTTTGGAAACTTCACTCGTAAGCTGCAGCCTACTAAAACTTAGCTGCTTTTTGAGTCAGCTTTGTCAAAGCTATGAACTTCTATAAAGGTCATGGGTCTATGCCAAGTCTTCACGGACTCAATCTTTTGTAAGTTAACCTAAATACCAGTATCCGATACAATAAGGCCCAAAAAGGCCATATAATGCAACAAGAACTCACACTTTGGGATCTTACCATACAACCTCTGAACTCATAGTACTTGAAGCACTGCTCGGACCTGGTCTCTATGCTCGGTCTCTGTACAAGATATACCAGAATATAGTCACTAAACACAATGACAACAAGTCAAAAAAGGCCTGTATATACTATTCATTAAGTCCATAAAAACTGCTGGGGTGTTCGCTGACCCAAAGGTAATCACAAGAAACTCAAAATTTCCATATCTAGTCCTGAAGGATATCTTTGAAATATCAGTCTCCTGAACTAGTACCTAGTAGTACCCTGAACATGAATCAATCTTAGAGAAACATCGGGCATCCTGTAGCTGGTAAAAAAACCATCAATCTTTGGCAGTGGATATATGTCCTTTATAGTCACCTTATTCAGTTTTCAATAGTCTATACACTTTCATAATGAGCCGTCTTTCTTCTGCACAAATAACACTGGTGTACCCCATGGTGACGCACTAGGACTGATGAAGCCCTTATCTAATAAATCTTTCAGTAGTTCATTTCAATTCCTTATATTCTTTTGGTGCCATTCTATATGGGAGAATTTATATTGGTTAGGCATCTGGTAATATATTGATAGCAAAATCAAACTCCTATTCTAGGGGAATACAAGAGATCTCATTTGGAAACACATCTAGAAACACATTAACTACTAGAATATATTGAAGAGTTAGTGGCTCAGAATCAACATCCTAAACTCTAACAATATGGTAAATGTAGCCTCAGGGAATCATATTATTTTCCTAAAGATAGGAAATAGACCTGCCTTTGGGGATTGCTGCATTACCCTTCCACTCCTAAACTACTTCCCTAGAATGTGAAATCTAACAGTCTTTGTTCCGCTGTCAACATTGGTGTAATAAGATGCCAGCCAATCCATGACCATAATAATATCAAATTCAAGCATCTATAGCTCTATCAGGTCTATATAGGTCTGACGACCAGAAATCTCTACTGTAAAATCTTGATAAATCCTTTAGGAAATAGTAGAGTCGCTAACTTGGGTAGACACGACTAAAAGTTTATTGTAATAGCTCTGGTACTATATACAACTTCACAACAATAAATGGGGTAACATACAATAATGTGGATCTTGGATCTATCAAAACATAAACATAGTGGGAGAAACAACTTAATATACATAACTTATGGAAATGAATCTGAATCCTGATGACCTGTCACTTCATAAGTGCAATATTAGCCACTGCTAGAACTTTATGCTCCCTCTTGTAGTCAGCCTCTACTAATAAAATATAGGAACCATGCTCTACAGGATATACTGAGGAAGATGATCATGTAGCAAATATGTTTGTCTTTGTTAAACCTTGTTGGTCCCTAAACAGACAATATCTTTGTATATAACCCTCTTAGCCAAAAAAATTACATATTGTGGAGCCCTGAGAACATCTAACATCATATGTCTATTGAAGGTATCACAATGCAGCACACATGAGTTAGGCTGCTCTAGGGACCTGTACTATTGTGAGCCTGATGCTCATGAGCTCTCACTCAGACTTGACTACCCTTAGTGATCTAACATACTACCATGGGACCGCTGCGGTGGGGCATAAGTTATATTCCTAAATACCTAAGCTTGGAACTACCCTAAGCCTCTTTCTGAAACCCTGTGGGCCTAGTCCTCTTCAACGACTCTCTCTCGACCCTCTCAGCCATATAATACTGATGTTAGAGCCCCTCAATGTTATATTCAATGGCCTAAATCTATGAGATGTCTATATCATCTTTAAGTGCAGCTATATTACAAGCTCAATAACAACCGTAAGATGAAGAACTCAACCCTTATCACTCAGCTCTATAGCATAATTTGAGCAAAGGAAAGGTAACTTTCCTGAACAATGTCTATAGATTCATGCTTATGGAATGTAGTGCATGACAAATTTATAAATAAGACACTACTAGAAATGGCTTGCAAACTCCCTAGGGTACGACGTTGCTCTGATACCAAGTTTGTCAGGCCCCAAACTTAGAGGGCACACTAGCACCTGATGCCAAAACTTAGGCTAAAGCCAACCCTGCTGAACCATTTGCCAATGGTGCATAGCAGGCAAATACAATAAAGAAAACAATCAAGTATATATCAGCTTAAAAATCATCCCTCAGCAGACAAAGCCCCTGTCAATAACTCTAGAAAGAAAACAACTACTCCCAACAGTTCATATAAAGCAATAAGCATGTAGCACATAAGTCCTCTTTGGGCTGTTGAGGCCACCATGATATCTAAGAAAGCATAAACACTATGCAGGCTGTCAAGTACACCATTGTCATGCCCTAAATCAGAGGGGTAGACAAGAAGCATATGACCACCTATTTTACGAGTAATCTATGACATATATGAAGTTATAAGCCAATAAACGAGTGGAAAACTAACATGTGCTGCATATATTATACAGTAGAGTCATTTGAACAAAAAATGTACTATGTAACACTAGATAATGTCTAGGAAGCCTCTAAAGAGCATAAAATGCTATACGACTAATAACTAGTCAGGAATGGCCCCGGCGTACCTAACTATAGATCTATACATATAACCAAAATACTAGACATAATCTAGCTCCAGATGGAGATGGATCTCACCAAAATACTGGTTGAAGGTGGAAAGAGAACCTAACGTGGGTGTCTACTTCTCTGTGAACTTGACCCTGTATTTGTAAGAAAATACAGTGCCCCGAACATAGGGATGTCAGTACATACACAACATGTACTGATATGTAAAGCATACAAATAACAAGTAGACAAGTATGAAAGCTCATATGAATCAAATGACAAAACAAAAGAATTATGAGCATACAAGTAATAGATGTACGATATGAAACTATAACCTATGCACCAACCTTATTAATTCTTCATATAATGTTCAAAGAAGCATTAGAATATAGCCTCTATGGCTTGCCTAGATGATGTACTTACACTATATTTAATATAAATGATCATATGATGGCCTACTGAAGGCGATCCAAGTCACGTTTAAGGCATATGTTGCTCAATTACTCATTGCTATAATTTTATATGTATAACTATAATTGCGGTCTAATAAAGGGTACGCTCTTTAAGGTCTCACTATAAGGGTTTTCCCACACGCCATATGTGCCATGTGTTGGCTCGAGTCAGGGGAACTAGTGCATGACATTGCAGCTGACTCCAAATGCAAATGGTGCCACAAGGGCAGGTACGTTACAAGATTCGGGGTCACTATAATGATCGGGTCTCAACCCTATGCACAGAACAGCGTCGCGTGAGTGTGTCAAGTAAAACCGATGAATACCCTTCCGTCGCTATATTTTATCAAGTAACGCCTTAAAATGCCAATGACATGGCATCTATGATAAATATTGTCAAATTATTTAAGCAAGATCTCTATATAATACCTAACTTTCTGAATATAATATCACTATCCAAATGCTAGCTCTTGCTTTATCTTATGATCATATCAAATAGGTTATCACATAAACTAGTGTAATTATGCTATGGTCATTTATTTCATTTATAATGCGTGACATATATATAAGACCACATCGGGTGAATTCTAAAATTTCAAGTAAAGACACTTACGATCATGTGAAATATTGAGAAAGTTTGATGCGAAGGGAGTAATAAGAGTACGTATGAGCTTTAATGGTTAAACAAGAGAATGGCACATGAAGCAACTAAAACCTTGTTTTCATTTTTTATGTAAGCTATTTGACCTTTATAGAGGGAACATGTGATGTAGAGTGGTTCCTTACGGCGAAGGAAGTTTTAGCTTCATATACCTTAGATGCTTCCCAAACTAATGGTACCGCGGTTCCAAACACCTCAACAAATCTCGGTGCAGCCTTAACACAACCAACCCAATCAACTACATACACAATATATATATATTCATAAATAACTCATAGGTTTATCTAACAATTTATTCTAATATTTTTCACTTATGCCCATGGTTGATCAAATTCCTTAACAATACTTGAAGTGAATTCTTTATTTCTCATCATACAAAGTTCAATAATAAATCTTCCAATTAGTAGGAATTTCCAAAAATTCCATCTTATTAATCTTTTCCCCTCCTTTAAAAACCCCAATAATCAAGATCCACTTTATGAGCTAACAAAAATTAAAATCAAATATCCCCAAATACTTATTCATAATCATGCTCAAGAGTGGGGTAAAGAGCTTACCTCTTAAAACACAAATTCCAACTTTAGCTCTTAAAGATTCCGTGAGTTTGGCACAAAATTCTCTTAAGTTACGCTCCTTGAAGGTGTGGGTATAACTTTCCCATTTCACCTTTCCTCCTTGCTCCAAATTTTCTCTTCAATTGAGTTGGAAAGAAGAAGAAGAAGAAGAAAGATTTGAAGAAGTAGTACTAGTACCGTGCGTCTTTCTCAAAACAAATACCCTTTCTCTCAATTGTTGTCTCAAAGTGAAGAGGACAATTGGAATTAAAGTACTAGTACAAGCAGCTGCACGTTTTCCCTCAACTTTTCCTTTACTTTTTTTCCTATTCTTGCCCTTTCCCTTTTTGTTTATTTTCCTAAAATAAAATATAGTAGTGTTGTATGTTGTTTCGAGCAACCAAACATATATACCACTTTTACCAATTCCCCTTTTTCCATTCTTTTTTCTAAATAACTAAAACCTGGGCCCCACCAATTCCAAGTATCATAAATTAACATGGGAGATCACTTAATTTATTTATACTTTCCTCCTCTCACATAGCAAGGCATACTAGTATATGTACTCTATAATTATATATGTGCACTATAATTTTCCTTAAAATATGTGCACCACGTAACTCTTTATAGATTAAAAGTTATACTCGTTTAAAGCGTTAAACTTGTATTCAAAATTTCTCGAGATACTACAATCTCCCCCACATAGGATCATTCGTCCTCTGATGCTTATAGCTTACTTTAGGTTCCATATTTATCCATGATACTTGTGAGATCACCAAATCGTCTTTCACTTCACTTTTTCCATCACAAGGCCTTAAAATTTGGCTATCTCTCAAAATATCCAGAAATTTCAGCGAGTTTCCTTTGTAAATAGGCCTATCGGGAACCTGTCAGCAAGCTAGAATGCATATAACTATGCTTCACAGAGCGTCACAACAAATACAATGCTCAACAGATACTACACAAGGCTCTGTTTGGCCTTATACTCATAATCATTTGCATAACTCACCTTATACTCTGCATCTGGAAGCTGCATCCACGTAAGTCTCTAGAATCGTAAGCATATATCAGGCACCTATACGTATCATAAGATAATTAGATAACAACAGAGCAAATACAATAGAGACTATCAATCATATAAAAAGAGACAAATAGTTTAAGAACCTTCTGATGGTTCTTGGAATAAGTATGGATATTTATTTTTCATATCAGCTTCTGCTTCCCAGGTGGCTTCTTCTACGTTCTAATTCCTCTAAAGTACTTTAACTGAAGCTATGTCTTTTGTCCTTAACTTCCTAACTTGTCGGTCTAATATAGCCACAAGAACTTCCTCATATGATAAGTCTCCCTCAAACTCAATATCCTCTGTAGGGATGACATGTGAAGGTTCTCCTAAACATTTGTGCAACATAGACACATGGAAGACCGGATGCAGTGCAGCTAACTCTAGAGGTAATTCTACCTTACAGGCTACCTGGCCAATTCTGCGTATAACTCTATAAGGCCTAATATACCTGGAACTTAGCTTACCTTTCTTCCCAAATCGCATAATGTCTTTCATAGGGGACACCTTCACGAATACCAAATAATCAATCTGAAACTCCAAATCCCTATGTTGCATATTTTTATATGATTTTTCTCGACTCTGAGAAGTCTTCAACCGCTCTTATATCAACTTGGCCTTCTCAACAGATTGATAGACTAGATATGGTCCTAATATTTGTGTTTTGCCTACTTTGAACCAATCGATAGGCGATCTGCATCGCCTCCTATACAGTACTTCAAATGGAGCCATGCCAATTGATAAGCCAGTAATCTACCAACTTATTGAGCCTTTATCTATGAATTATTGCTATATTTTGATGAGATTTAGAGGTTCTTATGACCTTTATTAATGTATATGCAGGTACTTGTGATCAAAGATTGAAAATAAGGAAATGGACCCAAAAAGAGCTTAAAAGGAGTTGAAGTATGAAGTGATCAAACAACATGAAGATTATGTCGAAGGGTGCGAACCTCGTATGACACGCACAACATGAGGTGCGGTCCGCACCTCCCACCGCATAAAGTTCAAGATTAGTTGAAGAATCTATTAAGGAGTGCGATCAATGGGCGACATATACACTGCCTGGTGTGAACTGCACCCTACTTTGCATGGATCCCCAAAGTCTAGCTGAGTTACTGGTCTAACTGAACAGAGCTATGTGATGCACACATCAAGATGTGTGAACCGCACATTGTGCCGCACAGCTCTCGAAAGGCATTTTTGTCCAACTTGGTGTGACGTTTTGGGAAAATTCTAAAACCCAATTCAAGCACACTTTTAGATAGTTTTGAACAGTTTTTGAAATAGTTTTGAGTAGTGAGCAAGTTTTATCTCCAAGAAAGAAGAAGAGGGTTTCACTCCAATTCCTTCTTCCTAACTCTTGGAATCATCATTCTTGTAAAAACTGAGATTGGATATTGAATATTTAGCTTGAATGAAAAGGAATTTGACTTATCCATTTGGTATTGTTCTTTATTCCTCTAGCATGAGTAGCTAAACTTATTATCTAAGGATGTGTTGATAATAGGTGCTTTATAAATGGGTATGGGTGTTGCTAATTTGTGTTTATAATTGCTACTATGACATGGGTCTAGTGATTTCACCATATTTTAACTCTAAAATTGATGGTTGCAAACATTGATGTACCTCACTTGATTGTATTCTTGCTTGCAAAAGGGGTTTACAATTTTGGATGTGAAATTGCTAGTGGATACTTGGGATTCCACTTAGATTGAGACTAAAAATAGCTTAATTCACCGGAAATACCCATTTAAGGGTCTAAGCTAAAAATAGTGTGACCTCCCCAAGCATATGTTTGTTGGTTATTTCCTAAACAATGGTGTTTGAATAAAAATTGTTGAATATATGATTGTTTGACCTAGAGATTAAAAAGCATGCCTAAATCCAATGCTATCCATGTCATTTAGCGAGGATTTAAATGAATGAGCAATCACCCTAACCCGTATTCGAGTCCCATTTGACACACATCTCTAGTCATCCTATCTCCTTGATTACACTTGCTTTTACTTTATTGTCTTTCTTTGAATTGCAAATTATGATAGATTTCCCAATTCCCCCTTCCTTTACTTTTATTGTTTTAAATAAACTATTCTTGTTGTGAAATCTTTCTTTACAATCGACTTGGCTAGTCACCAATTCTCTGTGGGATTGACCTCCACTCCCATCAGGAATATATAAATATGTTTTGCTCTAACGATCACTGATATCTCCATCCAGGAGAGTACACTTGAGCGTTATCAAAAATGGCATCGTGGTTGGGAAATTGATTTTGAACAGCCTTTTTGATTGTGAATTGAAATCACCTTGTAGAGTGTTTGTTCTTTTTATTTGGTTTGTTGTGTGTGATTGGCTGCAGGCAGACATTTAATATGACCAAGGCTACTTATGCCATTTAGTAAGAATTTGCATGAATAATGAATCACCCTATCCAATGTTCGAGTCCCATTTGACACACATCCCTAGTTGTCCTCTCTATTGTTTACATCCCATTTTACTTTATTGTTTTATTTGTTGAATTGTAAAATTGTGATAGAATCTCAATTCTCCCTTTTTTTATATTACTCACTCTCGTTGTGAACTCTGTTTTACAATCTCCTAGGCTAAACTCTAAATTCTTTGTGGAATCAATCTCAATATCTATTGGGAACTATAAATATGTTTTGCTCTAATAATCGTCAATACCTCCTAATAGGATAGTATATTTGAGCATTATCAAAAATGGCGTCATTGTCGGGTAACTTAAGTTGTTTAGCCTTTTTGATTGTAGATTTGAAATCACCTTGAGAGTGTTTGTTTCTTTTTACTTTGTTTGTTGTTTGTGTTGTGATTGAGAAGGCTAGCCCATGAGTGAGATAAGTTACAACGATAGTGTCAATGGAGGCTTCATGGATGCAGAAGCTGCTGAGCCTGTCATACAAATGGGAGTAAGTGCAATCCGCCTACCCCCACAGTGGGAAATGCGGTATTTCACGTTACTAGCACAATGCTCCACTTGATCCAAATGAAGGGTATGTTTGGAGGAGGAGCCCACGAAGACGCCAACTGACATATCTGTAATTTTGTGGAGATATGCCAGTTGTTCATATTTCAAAATATCTCCCAAGAATCCATTTGATTACGCATATTCCCCTTCTCTTTAATGGGGGAAGCCATGTCGTGGTTGGAGGAGTTATCGGATGTGTCCATTACCTCTTGGAATGAATTGGTGGTTGCCTTTACAATGAGATTCTTCCTTCCATCACGTATGATGCAGCTAAGGGATGAGATTAACAACTTCTGCCAACTCCCCGAAGAGCCTCTATATGAGGCATGGTTGAGATTTAAAAAGAAGCTTGTGTTATGTCCTAACCATGGTTTTCTGGACCATTTCTTGTTGCAAAGCTTCTTTAGATCCTTAAACTCAATAAATAAATTTGTATCCAATAATCTTAGTGGCGGTACTTTCATGGATCTCCAATTTCTTATTTCCTCGGCCCTTCTTGAGAGAATGACCAAGACTAACCAAGCTTGGCACCCAAGGGAGGTAGATATTCCAACTTCAGGAGTGACTACATCCGTCTTAACAAATGAAATGAGGAGGAAGGATGAAGAGAGTGATGACACCATGGCTAAAATGATGACCCAAATAGACTTGCTTGCCAAGCACATGATTAGGGCAGGTGGTGCTAAGACCGTGAATGCTGTGAGTACACCAGAAATCAAGACCAATGCCAATGAGCTAATGACTATCGTGGATGGTAAAGTTTGCTATGTAACAGCGGGTTCTCATCCCAGGTATTATCACCTAAGAGATGAGAATCAAGGTTAGATCAAGGACAAGGAAAGGGATAGAAATTAGAGAGAGGGTGATAGATTCGATCACCAGAGCTCAAACCCATATGTGCCTCCAAACAAGTCGGATTCCCTATACCAACCCACCACAAGCAATCCTGGTCATTCAAAGATAGAGGACATGTTGTACTTGGTTTTGAAGAAAGTGGATTTGACAAACATCGGGGTTAGTGAGCTTAAAAGAAAAGTGTCAATACTTTATCAAACCGTGAGATCTCATTTGACTTCAATTAAACATCTTGAAGCCCAAATGAATCACCTCACTACCAAAATGAATCCGAGATTAAAAGGAACACTACCTAGTGAAACCACCGTAAATCTTAAGAACGATGCTCAAGTCATGGCGGTTATCACTAGGAGTGGGAGAACAAGTAGAGTGATGAGAGAGCATATTGTGGAGCTGGTTGTTGTAGCAATGAACCTGTTGTTGAAGCCGTCATTGAGCCACGTACTAAAGGAAAATAAATCATGCATGAAAAAGATGTTGTAGAACTGGGGGTTGGGGTGAAGCTTGATGCACTCAATATCCTGGTGAGTGTTGGTATTTATGATTAAAGAGAGGAGGCTGAATCTCCTTCCCAAGTTTCTATCAATGTTGAGGAGGACCCCCCCTATTGTTCAAAGTGTGCCAACCACACTACCCAAGGGACCTCTTCCGTACCCTCAAAGGTTTAACAAGAAGAAGCAAGATCAGAAATTCAGCAAGTTTGTTGACATGTTTAGCAAGCTATTGATAAACATTCCTTTAGTTGAAGCCTTGATGCAAATGTTGGGGTACTCAAAATTCATGAAAGAGTTTCTTAAAAAGAAGAAGGTGGTTGAAGTGGGAACCATTGAGATATCACACAGTTATAGCGTTGCGATGACAAGCAATGTTGCTACAAAGCAAGATGATCCCAGTGCATTCACCATACAATGTACTATTGGGATCTTTGTGTTTCGTAAAGCCTTGTGTGATCTAGGGGCGAGAATCAATTTAATACCCCTAGTAATTTTCAACAAGTTAGGATTGGGTACGCCCAAACCTACATCTATGAGACTTCTCATGGCTGATCGGTCCATTAAGCGCTCGGTAGGAATCTTATTCGATGTGTTGGTAAATGTTGATAAGTTCATTCTCCCAGTGGACTTCGTGATCTTAGATTGTGAAGTTGATGTTGAGGTTCCCATCATCTTAGGGCGACCATTATTAGCCACGGGGAGAGAACTCGTCAATGTTGAACTCGGTGAGCTTAAATTTCGAGTGGGTAATGAAGTGGTGATGTTCAATGTATGCCAACCCACAAGACCTCCAGATGATTTGAGGGTGATTTCGGTAATAGAGTTGGAGGGAAAGCTTGATGGTGCCCTTGAAGAGCGTGAAACAGGCAAGATGCCCAAGATTGAGGAGTTTCCAAGTCGGCAACGTGTTGATATTTTGAGGATATTGATGGAGCATTTCCCCTTATTGGGATAGGGCCATGCCAACTGGATTTGCATGCTATCTGACAACGGCTAAGGTTCATGTACTATCATCGAGCCGCGATGTAAAATCAAGCGCTTCTTGGGAGGCAACCCAAGTGTCTTTATTTTATTTTTCTTTACCTTTTGTTGTTTTTGGTTTGTTTTAGGAATGAAAGGAACACATGAATGAACAAGTGCAAAACAGGGCAAAAATAGGACGTGTGAAGGACTGTGCAGTTCGCACAAGCCATTATGCGTGTCGCACAGCCAAACGCATGCCAAATCAGAAGCCTAGGAAGAAAAAGAAAAATTAGAGGTGATATGCTCTAGGCTGTGCGGTCCGTACGAGCCCAAGTGCATGTTGCACCTCCATCACATGATAAGGCAGAAGCCTGGGCCAACTTCAAGGCGCAAAAAGGCGAGGTGCAAAATGACATGCAGTCACACAAGGTCTTGTATGAACCGCACGTCGCAATGCACCAGAGGTAAATTTCAATTTTTAATTGACCTAACCCATTGATAGACCCGACCCAGAGACTTACCCGGCCAATTTTCTTCTTTATTTCCATCTTAAATCTGCCACCCTTCTCCTCCTTCTCTATATTTTCTCCTAAACTTCTCAAATTCTCTCCCAAAACCTTCCACAAATCCCTCAAACTTCCCAAAACTCTTCTCCTCCTCTCACCCAAAACTCTCCACCTCCTCATCACCCATCTCTGTTGGTCGTCTCTCTGGGCAAAATTGTGGTCACCATTTTTACTCCCCAAAAGCTTGAATTTTTGCTTCTCTCCACCTAATCGTCACTTGTGGTAAGTTTTTCAATGTTAAATACTTGTTTTATTGGTTATTGGGAACTCATATTCTGAAGCATGCTTAATAGAATTGCCATATTGATTTTAGGTGAGGTGCAAAATTTTTGGGTCCCCCAATTTTGAATTGTGTTATGAATTTTGCTTAGGATAAACTTGGTAAATCTTGACATTGTGATAATGCATATTGATTGGTAGTAATTTTTAGCATTGAAATTTGTGTTGGGGTGAAGTCTGTGTAACCCACTTGTGAATAATACATGGTTTGGCCCTATGATAGATTGGGTGATGTCATTCTTAAGGGCAAATCCTCAGTTTTCATGAGGTTGGCCGAAGTTTATTGTTTGGGCTAAAAATCATTGCTAATCGGGCACCCATGTTCTTTGTCTAAAATTTTATTGGATGTATGATCTTGTTCAAGGAGGTGGTAATTATTGTTGTTAATTGTGTGCCCAATTGAGTAATTGAAGGCTTGATGTTTTCGATGATAGACGAGGTAACGTCTTTCTTAAGGGAAATCATTGAGTTTTCTTTTCCTTATTGGTTTTGTCAATGGAAGTCTAGGGAAGTCTGAGTACCTGGACAATCATGTGGTCATGATATCCCTTACCCCTTTGGTTAAAAAAATTGTTGGTTTACTGCTTGGTGCCAAGTGCTTCATGCAAATCTTGCTTTATGAATCACATACGTAATTCACAAGAACACAAGGAACCAAGAAAATCTAATTGTGTCTTTGTGCATTCCGCATGTGAAGCATAGATCTTGATGTGTGGAACGCGCAAGTCATCGCACTATGTGAAAATAGGCTGCCAGTTCACTGTTTTGATGTGCGGCGGCTAGTGCGATACGCATCCTGGTTAGTGCGGTTCACACCAGCTTCGCATATTCAAGCTGAAACCACTGAAGGTTTCTGTTAGCTCGTGCGATGCGCACCTCATCTGGTGCTGTCTGCATGATCCAATAGTTACCTTTTTAGTTTTTCTACTCTTTTGCATTCCGTCCTTTTTAGTTTGTTAACTTTTTCTTATCTTTTTCTTTCACATATGATAAAAATACAAAAAGATTTTGTTTTTGTTTTGGTTTTTGGACTCAAAATCTCCATGTGCAGAATATGTCTTCTAGTAGGGGCAACCTAGGTAGCCAACCAAGGAAAATAATAGCTACAAAAGAAGCAAAGATTCGCTTCGGGGTAGAGGGCATGAAGGCCTTCTATAAGCGAGATAAGAATAGAGCATTCAATGAAGAGCAGAGTTTTAATTTGGGGGAATTTGGGGATGAGCTACCCAATATGCATCATTAATTTTCTCAACAAGAGTGGCACATTTTTCAAGATGTCCTCGGGGGATATTATGAGGACGTTGTGTGGGAGTTCTTTGCATCCTATCAAGACACGCAAGATTCAAAGGGTTATAAAGGACTTGCAGAAAAATTTCCCAACTTGAATTCACTTGTAGTAAGGGGAAAGAAAATGTGAATTACCCCCGCTGCCATCAATGCCATCTATTAGGGAAACCCAATTGAACCTGCACCTGCTCTCATGGCCAAGTTGCAAGCGCAAGTAAAGCCATATCGTGACACCGCTCCTATCCTTTCTCCTTTCACTCCTATGTGGGCCACTGTGGGAGGTGACACTCTGAGAAAAACTCTACACTTTGAAGCCCGTCTGTGGTATGATCTCATCCGCATCCGATTCCTTCCCTATCAAAATGACCAGAAGATAACTCAAGAGGAAGCCATTCTAGTTACTGCCATTATGACATGGGAGCATGTGAAGTTTGGGGAAATTGCAGCCATGGTGATCCAGAGGAAAACAAGCAGGGGCAATGATGCATTCCGTTTCCTAGTACTGACGTCCCGTACTTCAGCTGCGACAAGGTCACCTATGCAGTTTGGGTGATTGATTTGGATAAGAAGACCGACAGGGATGCCCCTAAATTCAAAAAGTGTAGGGTAGAGAAAAGGGTGGATGTTGAGAGTGATGAGTTAGATTCCGAAGAAACTACTTCATCTCCATCTCGGGCTACTTCAGAGGCACATGCACATGCCCCCATACCCTTTTTAACCAAAAGTGGCCTCCAGGATATGATTAATAAGACATATAACAATGAGAGGCAGTTAAGCGACTTGGTGAGAGATCTATTGGGGTTGATTGACAAGGCTATCAAGAAAGCTATTCGTGGGGTTGTCGACATGGTGACCAAACTCTACCAAAGGGTAGATGTAATTGAAGGGTCTGTCAAAGAACTCAAGAAGGATGTGGCCAAAGCAAAAGGGAAAGCTCCAGTTAAGATGGATAATTTGACTTTCTTGTCTAAACCCCGTCCAATGAGAGGGCCCATAGATAATTTGTTTACATCCTATGAGGATGATGAGGAGGAGCTACTCAGTGATGTGGATTCATTTCTTGATGAGGATGACCGGAATCTATCTTTTCAACTGGCCTTTAGAGATTTCACGACTACTGCGCACTCCTGAAAGGGTGGTGCAGGTCCTAGTGGAAAGTCCACAGTTGATGAGGCACCAGTAGATGATGATGAGGCATAGTCCTCCAGGGAGTGTTGCACCCCATTTCCTATTTCTTGAGCTTACAACATTGAGGGCAATGCTTCTTTCAATGGGAGAGGGTGCTCTTTATTATTATTCCTTTTGGTTACCCGTGATTGGGCTTGAGATATTTCTATTGCCCTTGTCGAGCCTTGTTGACATTCTTAGTTTCTCTTGCTAGATTTTATTTGGACCTCGTCGGGCATATGGATGATTATGATGATATTGCCCTTGCCGGGCCTTTTCTTTATGTTTATGTTTTGAGCTTAATTGTGCCATTGCCTTCGCTTGATTGTTAATTCATGACTGTGTAGTCGAGTTAGTCTTACATGCTCCATTGTATTACTACCCATGCTTTTAAAATGCGCTAATATCCTACATCGAGGCTTGTTTCTCAAATGATTTATGAGCTCGAAAAATTGGTTATTGCCTTGTTAATAGTAGCTTAGCAATAAACTCTGAGGGTTTTCTTAATACCATGGTTCTTTCCCAAGGAGCAAAAAAGAATCTTTTCTTTATTTTCTTTTCCTCTTCTTTCCCGGTTGGTGTTTCCCTATGATAGATTGAGAGGCGACTTTCTTAAGAGAAAATGTCAAGTTTTAGTTTTAATTTGAGTCCATAGTTTTCTTGTCTCGAAATAGGCCCACCAAAAAAAAATCTTGGCAAGATATTTTGAATAAAAGGGAAGATGGAAAATGAAATTTTGGGGAAAGCATTATGTTGTCATGACTTGCACACTCTCTTTTTGGCTTGATCGATTCACAAACAAGTGTGTAATGAACTCAGAACAGCTTGTCAAAAGTCATTTGTCCCAATTGATTTTGAGACTAATGAAAGAAGTCTTGTGGCATGTTGCATTGTGTCGTGAGGCTTTACCTTGATTCTTGTGTGTATGTGTCATCTAGAACTTTCCCCAAAGGTGATTCAAGGCAAAATTTTAGGTATAACCGAGCTTGGAAAATGACCTTAGGCCCTTTTTGATAGCTACTTCACCCAAATGACTTCCCTCGACATCAATGCTAGTGAACACCTTTGAGCTTGTGACCGTTCTTTGGCACCTTGTTAAACACTTTGACATTCTTGGAACCTCTATCTTGGCACCCGTCCTCCATAATTGCTTGAAAGTGAAAAGTAGGCTAAAAGCGTAAGTTTGGGGTGGGAAAAAAAAGACAACATAGTCAAATACCTAAGTTTGGGGGTATATGTGATCAAGGAGGAGAAGAAAAAGGATGCACTACAAGTGAAAGGTAGCACCTTGAAATTAAATTGAAAATTTTGCTCCAAAAGTTCAATCAAATAAGAAAAATGAAAATAAAAAATTGGTGCTACCACACGAAGGTGATACAAGGAGTTTTGGATGATGATGATTAAAAAGGAGAAGCTTGGGTTGTGTGAGGGAGAAATAAGGTGAAGTCAAAGTCAAAAATGTGAATGGTGTTTTAAATGATAACAAAGAGCATTAGGGAGTTGTAGTCACTTGAACCATTTGTAAATCCTCACCTTAGCCCTAGCTAATATCGTAACCCAAAAGTACTTGGTGATTCAGAGCTTGGATACCCTACATTAGTGGCGACTTACATGAAGGAAAAGCCTATGGGTCGACATATATGCACTTGAACTTCCTTGAAAGAGTGAGAGTCTTTTTGGTTCTCCTACAATCCCTTTGTTTTGTGAATTGCATGATTGTGAGTGGGATTCTCTCTCTTGTGGTGAGTGGTATCATGCACTCAAATTGAATCATGAAGTCTCTATTTCAATTTAGAGGAATGAATGAGACAAGTTGTGAGGCGACCTCGAGGCAAACCTTGATGGTCTATGCCAATGACTTGAGAAACTTTGTATCTTGTTCTGAATGACAAAATTCCCTTGATTTTGAATGAGAAATGAAGCCTTTTGAAATGGTTCTGAAATGATAAAGTTCCTTGATATTGGGGTGGTTCAAATTGAGATAACCATTGTAGTTGATCCATTTGCTTGACTATTTTCGTTGTTATTTTTCTTAGTTTTATAGAATAGAGTAGTCTTTTGTTCCTTGATTGAGTCTAGAGCATAACTCATTCCTTACCTTGTGAGTATCTTGCTTGAGGACAAGCAATAGTTCAAGTTTGGGGGTTTGATAAGTTGGTAATCTACCAACTTATTAAACATTTACTCATGAATTATTGCTATGTTTTGATAAGATTTAGAGGTTTTTATAGCCTTTATTGATGTCTATGCAGGTACTTATGATCAAAGATGGAAAACAAGGAAATAACCCAAAAAGAGCCAAAAAGAAGTGAAGTATGAAGTGAGCAAACAAGATAAAGATTCTGCTGAGAGCCTTGTTCAACACGCACTTGGCTTGGTGCGGACCGCACCTCCCACCACATGAAGATGTAAGTCGACTGAAGAATCTACTAAGGGGTGCAGTCATTGTGCTACACGCATAATGCCTTGTGCGAACTGCACCCCCTTCGCATGAAGCTCCCCAAGTTGCCTGAGTCAGTAGATTGCTAAAGCAGGATGTGCGATGCACACCTCACGATGTGTGAACTACACGTCACGCTGCACACCGCCCAAAGGGCATTTTTCCCCAAAACTATATGACGTCTTGGGAATATTTATATACCAATTTAGGCATAATTGTGAATAGTTAGGCTAGCACTGTGTTTTAGAAATATTCTTAGCTTTGTGAACAAGTTTTCCCTTCTAAGAAGAAGAAGAGGGTTTCATCAAGTTCCTTCTTCCCAATTATTAGAATCACCATTTGTGTACAAATTGAGCTTGGATATTAAGACATTTAGCTTGAATGGAAGGGAAATTGAACTACCCATTTGGTATACCTCTTTACTTAAGCATGAGTAGCTAAACCTCTTATCTAGGGATGAGTTGATGATGGGTACTTGATAAAAGGGTGTGGGTCTTGCTAATTCTTGTTTATAATTGCTTTATTGACATGAGTCTAGTGATTTCACCATATTTTAACTCTAAAATTGGTGGTTGCAAACATTGATTTTCCTTACTTGGTTATGTTGTTGCTTGAAAGAGGATTTCATAACTTCGGATGTGAAATTTCTAGTGGAAACTTGGGCTTTCATTTAGATTGAGGCTAGAAATAGATCATATCGATAGAATCACCTATTTGAGGGTCTAAATCTAGAAATAATATGACCTCCCCAAGCATATCTGAGTTGTTTTATTGCCTAATCAATAGTGCTTGAGCTAAAACTATTCGACATATAATTATTAGATCAAGAGATAGATAATCGTACCTATGACAAAGGCTACTTATGTCATTTAGTAAGAATTTGCATGAATAAGAAATCACCCTATCCCATGTTTGAGTCCCATTTGACACACATCCTTAGTTGTCCTCTCTATTGTCTATATCCCATTTTAATTTATTGTTTTGTTTGTTGAATCGTGAAATTGTGATAGATTCCCAATTCCCCCCTTTTTTATATTACTCACTGTTATTTTGAACTCTGTTTTACAATCTCCTAGGCTAAACTCTAAATTCTTTGTGGGATCGACCCCGATATCCGTTAGGAACTATAAATGTATTTTGCTCTAACGATCACCGATACCTCCTGATAGGAGAGTACGTTTGAGCGTTATCACTAACCACGAGGTGGGTTTGTCATGACCCAGTTTCTCGGTCATGATGGCACCTACAACCCCCGGTAGGTGAACCAATCCCCGTAGCCCAGAACAGTTAGCAATGGGCTACTATCTAACAAATAAGGGAACAAGACGAAGAGAACAGATAAAAGGAATATAAATATATACATATGTGGAAACTAAACTAAACCCCAAGACCTGGTATCATAGTATAGAGCCAAACTACATACATGGAGTGCAAAATAAACCAAAACTATATATACAAATGTCTCTGAATGGTAATAGAGTACATGAAGCGAAAGATAAACTAAAGCTAAGCTCCGATCGCCAAGAGCTCACCCTCAGCCTGAAGTAGTCCCCGACAGATCTCCAAGCACGAATCACAACGATCTACCGGCGATGGCCCATGCTAGGATCTGCACCCAAAGATGCAGGGGGTAGGGGTGAGCACCAAATGCGAAGCATAAGGTACCCAGTAGGTAGCATAGGCCGACTGGGCACATATAAGATAAAAGTGTAGTAATAGACAGAATAGAAGCAAACAGTCACAGAAATCAACGAAAGGTACACAGGAACTAGCCCAGAGGGAAATCAACAGAACCACATGTGAGGCTAGTAAGCAGAATATACACACCATAGGCACAGGTGAAAGTAAGAAACAATGCACCTGGGGTCCTTGCAATAACAGTGTATACAAAATACGTTTATGAAATGGACGGTATACCGGTAACCTCAAGTGTAATAAGAAGAGAGAAAGAGTAATGATAGACATGCTCAGAGACATGAATCAAACTCAACTAATCATATCAATCTCAAATCCAGAAACTAACAGTCTAGCAGCAACCAATCTCATACTTATCCATAATAGAGAACAATTCTGTAAGTAAATAGCAAAAGTCTACCTACAGTCCCCCGGCTGCCCATACAACCGAGGAACACAAACAAGTGAAAACAAACCCTCCGGCATCCCATACTACCGGAGCGTACAATCAACAAACAACAAACAAGGGTGGAGCCTCAAACAAGGAATGATATGATGCATGAAGATCTCAAGTGAAATGGTATCTCTGTATGTACCTCCTCCGGCGCCGATCCGGCCCAGCAGGTAGGTTCCATGGAAGGACACTGCCCGTATACCTCTACTCCACCGTATACCCCTCCTCCGCCACACGCAGCCCGTAGCCCCTGGCCCGGATGGCAAGGTCCATGGAGGTCCCAGACCCCATACTAAAACTCAGTATCAGAACATGTCGTCCGGGAGCAAGTCCGGTATCAGGATGGAGACCCAGTCTCGAATATGCAATGCCCAGACCCTGTCCAGGACTAAAGTAGTAGGAAAATGTCTCAAAAACCCCTCCAAGGGTGCCCGGGGATAACCGGGTCTAAACAGTAAAAAGCCATCTCAGGTGCTCGGTCTGACCGAGGCTAAAAATCATCTCAAGTAGCAAGAAAACTCAACTAGCACTCCGGCCCTGCCGAGTCTAGCGTTAATCGTAAAACTGGTGATTTAAATCATAATTTTACTTCCTTTTACTCAAGAATATTCACAAGTTTAAATCAAACCATTTCCAAATTACTTCCATAAAAACGGGCCCCCCGGGCCATGTAAGGTTTAGAAAATAGTGCCAGTAGGCCCGAAGCTAAAACCATAGTAAAACATGGATAAAACCTCTTTATATGCATGGAAATAGTATGATTACACACAATAGCTGCCCAGCAGCTCACAATCAACCTATCGACCCTGCACAGGCCCACAGCTACTCAGCAAGCATAACCAGCCTAGAAGGATAATTCTATGCCCGGAACTCGCGGACATTCCCAAAATCCCACCTTCTATGTTCCAGAGTCAACAAGGCCTCACAGGACCACAAGGGTAAATAAAATATATCAGCAAATACTACAAGCAACGGAGGAACAAAAGTAGGCGGACATGAATAAAGCGGTCGAGGTCTGTGGTACCAACCTAATAAACCAACTTAAGGATGCCCATTAATACAATTTCATTCTATATATGCGGAGTCTAGGGAAAATAAACCGTAACCTACCTGTCGTCCGATGACAAGCTTGAACCTCTCCGAAAAAAAGCTCCGAAATGAAATCAAACTTGAACTCGGGCTTGAATAACTTGACGTTGATAATTAATTTTCTTTCCGAAATTAAACATAACATCACAATATAATTTCTCTACCAAACCCCTCTAATATTCTATATACATCCAACATAGTGAAGATAAAATACTTTTACATATAGGTATATATATATCACAGGCAGTAGGTAAGTAAATTAACTAATATATCATTATTTAGAAATTAGCACTATGAAATGATTATGTGATGCCACCTTTCAATTGCTATGTGTCGTATTAGCCCTCCACTTCCACGTGGAAGTGGAGGTGGCAACCAATTCGCTCCGTTAGGTATATACTCGGGTATTGCGTAAATTCGTGGTAAAATAAATATAGCTTTTAAAATATACGAGAATTCATAGAAAATTATTTCAAATAAAACCTACTATATTATAATAATAAATTTTAATATCACTAAATTTACTATCTCCGTTAAAATATTACGGTGTATAAAAACCTTATAAAATAAATACATATACAATTATATCGTAACAAAAACATTTTCCATAAACCTTTAAAATATTTTGAAAAGGTGATAATAATATAATTTTTACCAAATTCAACTTTTAAATAAAATATTTTCAAATACACGCGATGTTAATAAAATTCTTAAATCTAGACTCGCAATTCACCAACGCACGATTTTGATACTCAAGAACTCTCTCGGGATCCTCCCTTATGTTTATCACTGTTTGGGAACTGAAATGGCGTTTTAAAACGTGAAGTTGAGGCTTAAATCGAGTTTAACCTGACCCGATTCGCGACCCGGTACGTAACCCATTTTCTGCCAGACAGTCCGTGGTAAAACAGTCATAACTTTTTACTTCTAGATCAGTTGGACGTGAGGTTTTTTGCATAGGGAACTAGACTCGTAGACCTTCGATTTGGTATTTTGGGGGACTTCTAACTCTTTGTATATTGGGAGAAAAGCCCAGAGACATTTTACCCAAAACTCAGGAAATTTGTTAAAGAACTTACGATAACTTTTGCCGACTTGCTTGGCTTCAAAACTTATAATGCGATCAAACAAATGGGCCCAACACCAAAATACTGGTCCTGACGAGCCTTAAGTTACTTGGGGCCGCTACAAACACGCTCTAACGGCACAAGGAAAATGTATTCATGGAAATAACCGGAAGGTTCATTACAGGGTTCCCATGGAAGTCTCCAAGGTTTGGGCAATCATGATCATAGGAATCAAGGTTGGAACGAACAAAATGGTGGCTCTAAAATTTAAAGTAGGCTCATGATGGTGTTGGAGAAGGTAGAGTCTACTGACGGAGTCATTTAGGAGATAAGATATGATCTTGGAAGCCTTAACCAAATGGTACAATTGCACTCTATCACCATTGAACGTCTTGAGGAGTGAATGGTTTGGCTTACCTCTCAATTCAACTTTGCGCAAGTGAAGAGAGGCAAAGGAAGTGAAAATATAAAAGACTCACCCAGTCCTGTTGATGTTGTGATGCCAAATACAAATAATCCTAGAAACAAGAAGGCTTGGAGAAAAGGGTTGTCCCAACCTACACAACGCAAGAATAAGCTACCCAAAATTTGCAAACCTTTTCCTAAATGTCCACCGCCTTATCCTCAGCGCGTAGCGCAAAACAAAAAGCATGAGCACGCAGGAGAATTTGACCCTACGGTTGAAAGAATCACTGTCAACATTTTGCCAAGTAGTGTTTTCAACAAAATTCTTGAGTATGCTAAATTTGTAAAGGAAATGTGCACGTCGTACAACTTTGAAGATGGTGGGGTAATTCACGTGTCCCCTCAAAGTAGTGCAATAATGTTAGGCAACTTGGCTAATAATGGGATGATGACTGGTGTGTGCATTGTCTGTGATGCGAAGGGAATGTACAAATCCACAAAAATGGTGTGTGATGAAAATGCAAAGGTAAATGTGATGTCAATGACCACCTTTGGGAAATTTCAACTTAGGCAACCCACCATCTCAGATATGAGACTTGGTATGGAGGATCGATCGGTAAAGCATCCTGTGGGGATTGGATACGATATATTGGTAAAGGTGGGCCAATTTGTGTACCCTATGGATTTTGTTGTGATTGATTTCCAAGGAGGTTATGAGATACCAATTGTATTGGGGAAACCAATTCTAAAAACAAGGCGCACTTTGAGTGACATAGACTCGGGAGAATTAAAATTTTCCTTGAATCAAGAAGAAGCAACCTTTGATTTGTGTATATCTATGAAACAACTAAATGACCTTTAAATGGCTTTTGCAATTACCAAGATTGAGGAAAGCATGGACCTACACGTGAAAGAGGGGTTCTTCGATGAAGCTTTAGAAGCAGTGTTGTTAAATTATGATCGTGAAGGGGTAGAAGAATATGATGAGATTTGTTGTGCATTAGTGGAAATGGGTTCCTACTCCTACCCCTCAAAGAAGCTTGATCTTGATTTGAAAAATAGGCAAACACCTCCTTCAAAACCTTCAATTATTGGACCACCTACATTGGAGCTCAAGCCTCTACCATCTCACTTGAAGTATGCTTACTTTGGTGCTAATGAAACCTTGCCGGTCATTGTCTCCAACAAGTTGCGTGACAAACAAGTGGAGGCATTGCTTGGTGTGTTGAAGAAGCACATTCATTCCATCGGATGGACTATTGCTGATATAATTGGCATACCTCCGCGTATATGCACATACAAGATAAACCTCTAAGAGCAAAGTACCCCCTCAATTGAGCACCAACAAAGGCTAAACCCACCTATGCAAGAGGTGGTGAAGAAGGAAATTATCAAGTGGTTAGATACGGGAGTGGTCTTCCTTATCTCTGATAGTACTTGGGTTAGCCCAGTACAATGTGTGCCCAAGAAGGGTGGAATCACTGTTGTGCCAAATGAAAAAGATGAGATGATAGCCCTCAGACCTGTGACAGGATCGAGGGTTTGTATGGATTACCAAAAATTAAACTCATGGATGGAGAAGGATCACTTCCCACTACCGTTCATGGATCAAATGCTAGATAGGTTGGCTTGTCGTGGTTTTTATTGCTTCCTTGATGGATATTCTTGCTATAACCAGATCTCAATCAAACCGGAAGATCAAGAGAAGATAACCTTTACTTGCCCTTATGGAACTTTGGCATTCAAAAGAATGCTCTTTGGACTTTGCAATGCCCCAGCCACGTTCCAGTGGTGTATGATGTCTATATTCTCAGATATGGTTGAAGATACTATGGAGATTTTCATGGATAACTTCTTTGTAGTTGGGGATGAGTTTGTTGAATGTTTAGAACACTTAGAGGAAGTGCTTAAACAATGTGAGAAAACAAACCTGGTGTTGAATTGAGAGAAGTGACATTTTATGGTAAATGAAGGAACAGTATTGGGACACAAGATATTTAAAAAAGGTCTTGAAGTTGATTAAGCTAAAATTGAAGTCATATCCAAGCTACCTCCTCCGAAAACTGTAAAAAGGGATAAGGAATTTTCTTGGTCATGCCGGGTTCAATAGGCGCATCATCAAAGACTTCTCAAAGGTTGCTTATACTTTTGGTAATTTGCTTGAAAAAGAAGCCAAATTTGACTTTGATAGTAGTTGCATGAAGGCCTTCCTCACTTTGAAAGAGAAGTTAACTTCAAACCCCTTCATCATTGCACCGGATTGGTCAAAACCATTCGAACTTATGTGCGACGCTAGTAGTGTTGCTTTGGGGGCTATACTTGGTCAACGAAGAGAGAAACTCTTCCACCCAATCTACTACGCAAGCAAAACATTGAATATGGCTCAAACAAATTACACTGTGACAGAAAAAGAGGTGTTGGCCGTAGACTTTGCCTTTGAAAAGTTCCGGGCATATTTTTTAGGGACCAAAGTTGTAGTGCACACTAACCATGAGGCAATAAGGTACTTGATGACTAAGAAGGATGCCAAGCCTCGGCTAATTCATTGGGTATTACTCCTCCAAGAATTTAATTTTGAAGTAAAAGATCAGAAGGGCTCCGAGAATCAAGTGGCCGACCATTTATCAAGACTAGAAGAAGAGGAAAGGTCCGTAGGGGAACTTAAGATAAATGACTCATTCCCCGATGAATGCATTTTGGCTTTCTAGCATGATCTCATACCATGGTTCACTGACTTTGCCAACTTTTTGGCGAGTGATTTGCTCCCGAATGGTTTAAATTCACACCAAAAAATGAAATTCTTGCATGATGTCCTGAAATACTATTAGGATGAACCCTACCTATTTAAAATTTTCACTGATGGGATGATTCGGTGGTGTATCCCCAAAATTGAAATGATGCCTATTCTTAATGCATGCCACTCTTCCCCTGTTGGCAATCACCATGGGGGTATGCGCATGGCCTCGAAAGTGTTATAATGTGGATTTTGTTGGCCAACTCTCTTTCAAGATGCCCATGATGTAGTGAAGGTGTGTAACAAATTTCAACGCGAAGGAGGTGTTTCTAGGCACCATGAGCTTCCATTGACACCAATTCTCGAAACGAAATTACTTGACGTATAGGGGATTGATTTCATGGGCCTATTTATAAGTTCGTATGGAAATACTTTCATCCCTGTAGCCGTACACTATGTCTCAAAGTGGCTTGAAGTTGTAGCATTACCTAACAATGAAGGCAAAAGTGTCAACACTTTTCTAAAGAAGCACATTTTCGCGCGGTTTGGCACCCCCCGAGCCATCGTTAGTTACGGGGGTAAACACTTCTGCAATAAGTTTTTTAGCACTCTCCTTGAAAAGTATGAAGTCAAGCATAAAGTAGATACCTCCTACCACCCACAAATGAGAGGACAAGTTGAGGTATCCAATAAGGAGATAAAATCTATTCTTACCATGTCGGTAAACGTTCATCGAATAGATTGGTCCCGGAAGTTGTAAGATGCTCTATGGGCTTATTGAATGGCATACAAGACCCCAATTAGTATGTCTCCCTATCAAATGGTATTTGGGAAGGCTTTCCATCTCCCATTAGAACTTGATCATAAAGCCATGTGGGCCTTGAAGAGGCTGAATTTAGATTGGGAAAAGGCCTCCTATGCTAGAGTTTAGGGCCTCAATGAGATAGTTGAGTTCCAAATGAAGGCATATGAGAGCGCATCAATTTATAAAGTGTGCATGAAGCATTATCACGATCAACAAATTCTCAAACGAGAATTCTTCCCTGGAGATTGGGTCCTTTTGTTCAACTCTAGACTTCGACTCTTTCCAGGGAAGTTAAAGTCCAAATGGCCGAGCCCTTTCAAAGTGTGTCAAGTATTTCCAAATTGTGCAATAGATCTCGAAGCTGAGAATAGTTCAACTTTCAAGATGAATGGGCAGCGAGTGAAGAAGTACTTGGGCATCCTAGAGGAAGTCGCATGCCTAGAAGCCATTTACCTCGATGTGCCTTGAATGGGAGGTACTATCATCGAGCAATGATGTTAAACAAAATGCTTCTTGGGAGGCAACCCAAGCATTTTGATTTAACTTTATGTATTTGTGCTTTTTGGTATTATTTTGTTTGTTATTTTTGTTGGCTTTGTAGTTAGGAAACACGGTAAAGTTGTTGGAGAAATTATCAGGATGTGCACCGCACCATGCCATCGCATGTGACAAAGTGTACGTCGCACAACATTTCGCATGGTCAAGATAGAAGGTTGTAAAGTTTGACTCCTTAGCATGCAACTGATGTGTGGTTGCATAAGTGTTTGTGCACATCGCATGCTAGTTTCGCATCACATAACAGAACACTGGCAGTTTCAATAGAAAATTCAATCCACAATGCGACCACTGGGTGATTTGCACATCCTAAAGTGTGCCTCGCATGTCTTTTGCACGAGCTCCAGGCAGAAGACTGGCTCTAATGCTCCATTCATATGTGCGACAGATTATGCGGTTTGCCCCATCCCAAGTGCATATCGCACAAGGTCCCAGGAAGTATAATTTTTTTCTAGACACCTAATCTCATTGAGGGTAATGTTATGTTTGTGTTTGGGGGTTATCTAATTTGGTTATCGCCTTGTTAATAATAGTTTAGCAATAAACTTCAAGGGTTTTCTTAATACCATGGTTCTTTCCCAAGGAGAAAATTATTTTCTTTATTTTTCTTTTTCTTTTCTTTTGTTTTTGTGTTGAACTGGGTTGGTTTTTTCCTATGATAGATTGAGATGCGACTTTCTTAAGGAAAAATGCTAAGTATTAGTTTAATTTAAGTCTGTAGTGTGCTTGTCTCCAAATGGACCCACCAAAAAAAATTCTTGGCAAGACATTTTTGAAAAGGAAAGGAAAGAGGGAAAATGAAATTTTGAGGAAAGCATTCTCTTGTCATGACTTGCACACTCTCATTTTGGCTTGATCGATTCACAAACGAGTGTGTAATAAACTCGGAATAGCTTATTGAAAGTCATTTGTCCCAATTGATTTTGAGACAAATAAAAGAAGTCTTGTGGCATGATGCCTTGTGTGGTGAGGCTTTACTATATTCTTGTGCATATGTGTCATCTATAACTTGCCCCGAATGTGAGTCAAGGCAAAATTCTAGGTGTGACCAAGCTTGGAAAAGGATCTTATGCCCTTTTTGATAGCCACTTCACCCAAATGACTTCTCTTCACATTAATCCTAGTGAACCCCTTTGATCTTGTGACCGTTCTTTGGAACCTTGTCTGACACCTTAATCTTTTTGGAACCTCTACTTGGCACCCGTCCTCCCTAATTGCTTGAAAGTGAAATGTAGGCTAAAAGCCTAAGTTTGAAGGGGAATAAAAAGATAACATAAGCAAATGCGTAAGTTTAGGGGTGTATGTGATCAATGAGGAGAAGAAAAGAGATGCACTTCAAATTACAAGGTAGCAACATATGTTGAATTGAAAAAAAAATTGCTCCAAAAGTCCAAAATACAATGAGCAAAATGAAAAGAAAAGAATGGATGCTACCAAATGAAGGTGTTACAAGGAGATTGAATGATAAAAAAAATATTGAAAGGGAAAAGTTTGGGTGTGTGATGGATAAATAAGGTAAAGTCAAAGTTCAAAAATGTTAGCGGTGTTTGAAATGATAACAAAGAGAATTAGGGAGGTGTAGTCACTTGAACCAAATGAAAATCCCCACCTTAGCCCTAGCCAACCTCGTAACCCGTAAGTCCTTAGTGATTCCGATCTTGGCCACCCTACATTAGTGGTGATTTACATAAAGGGCAAGCCTATGGTTTGACATATGTGCACTTGAACTTCCTTGAGAGAGTGAGACTCTTCTTGGTTCTCTTATAGTCCCTTTGTTTTGTGAATTGCATGATTGTGAGTGGGATTCTCTCTTGTAGTGAGTGGCATCATGCACTCGTATTGAAACATGAAGTCTCTATTTCAATTGAGAAGAATGAATGAGACAAGTTGTGTGGAGAATCTCGAGGCAAACCTTGATGGTCCATGCCAATGACTTGAGAAGCTTAATATCTTGTTTTGAATGAAAAAATTCCCTTGATTTTGAATGAGAAATAAAGTCCTTTTGAAAACGTTTTGAAATGAACAATTGCCTTGATAATGTGGTGGTCCAAATTGAGATGAGCATTATAGTAGAGTCTTTTTGTTTATTATTTTTCATATTTTTTAGAATAGAGTAGTCTTTTGTGCCTTGATTGAGATCTAGAGAAAAATTCATTCCTTACCTTGTGGGTATCTTGCTTGAGGACAAGCAATAGTTCATGTTTAGGGGTTTTATAAGTCGGTAATCTACCAACTTATTGAGCCTTTAACCATGAATTATTGCTATGTTTTGATGATATTTAGAGGTTCTAATGACCTTTATTGATGTATATGCAGGTACTTATGACCAAAAATTAAAAACAAGAAAATGGACCCAAAAAGAGCTTAAAAGGAGTTGAAGTGTGAAGTGATCAAACAAGACAAAAATTTTGCCGAAGGGTGCGGACCTCACGCAACATGCACAACATGAGGTGTGGTCCACAGCTCCCACCACACAAAGCTCAAGATTAGCTGAAGAATTTGTTAAGGAGTGTGGTCGTTGTGCAACGTGCACACTGCCTGGTGTGAACTGCACCCTACTTTGAATGGAGCCTAAAAGTTTAGCTGAGTCATTGGTCCAACTGAAGAGAGTTGTGCGACGCGCACATCAAAACGTGCGAACCATACATCGTGACTCACAGTTTCTGAAGGGCATTTTTGTCCAACTTGGTGTGACATTTTGGAAAAATTCTAAAACCCAATTCAGGGAAATTTTTAGATAGTTTGGAATAGTTTTTGAAATAGTTTTGAATATTGAGAAACTTTTCTCTCCAAGAAAGAAGAAGAGGGTTTCACTATAATTCCTTCTTCCTAACTCTTGCAATCATCATTTTTATAAAAACTGAGCTTTGATATTGAATATTTAGCTTGAATGAAAGGGAATTTGACTTACCCATTTGGTATTGTTCTTTATTCCTCTAGTATGAGTAGCTAATATTCTTGTCTAGTGATGTGTTGATAATGGGTGCTTGATAAATGGGTATGGGTGTTGCTAATTTGTGTTTATAATTGCTAATATGACATGGGTCTAGTGATTTCACCATATTTTAACTCTAAAATTGATGGTTGTAAACATTGATGTACCTCACTTGATTGTGTTCTTGCTTGCAAAAGGTTATTATAATTTTGGATGTGAAAGTGCTAGTGGGTACTTGGGATTCCACTTAGATTGAGACTAAAAATAGCTCAATTCACCGAAAATATCCATATAAGGGTCTAAGCTAGAAATAGTGTGAGCTCCCCAAGCATATGTTGGTTGGTTATTGCCTAAACAATGGTGTTTGAATAAAAACTGTTGGATATATGATTGTTTAATTGAGAGATTAACAAGCATGCCTAAAACCAATGTTATCCATGTCATTTATCAAGGATTTACATGAATGATCAATCACCTTAATCGGTATTCGAGTCCCATTTGACACACATCCCTAGTCGTCCTCTCTCCTTATTTACACATCCTTTTACTTTATTGTCTTTCTTTGAATTGCGAATTATGACAGATTTCCCAATTCCCCCTTCCTTTACTCTTATTATTTTAAACAAACTATTCTCGTTATGAAGTCGTTTCCTTACAATCGACTTGGCTAGTCACCAATTCTCTGTAGGATCGACCCCGACTCCCGTAGGGAATATGTAAATGTGTTTTGCTCTGACAATTGTCGATACCTCCATCTAGGAGAGTACACTTGAGCGTTATCACAAATGCTGGAGAGATAGTTATTATTATTGGCAAACTCTATTAGGGGAAATGATCATCCCAGTAACCTTAAAGTCCAGCACACATGCTCTCAACATATCCTTGAGCATTTGAATGGTGCGCTCGACTTGGTCCTCTGTCTGTGGATGAAAAGAAATGCTAAGATTCACCTGTGTGCCTAAGCTTCTTTGAAACGATCTCCAAAAATGAGTGTTAAATTGGGCACCTCTATCTGAAATAATAGAGACTGGGTCCCATGTAAATGAACAATCTCCTTTATATATAGATTAGCATAATCTTTAGCTTTGCTGGTAGACTTAACAAGCAAGAAATGGGCTGATTTTTTCAGCCGATCAACTATTACCCAAATGGAGTCATGTCTTTGAAAAGAATAGGGCAACCTTGTGACGAAATCCATGTTAATAGCCTCCCATTTCCATTCTGGAATACTTATGTTCTGATCTAGGCCACTGGGCCTTTGATGCTCTACTTTCACTTGCTGGCAATTGGAGAACCGTGCTACATATTCTTCTATATCTATCTTTATATCATTCCATCAGTAAACCTCTTTGAGGTCATGATACATCTTTGTAGAGCCGGGATAGATTTAATAGCGGGAACAATATGCCTCAGCCATAATCTGTTGTCTTAGGCCATCTACATCAGGTACACATAGTCTACCTCGACACCTCAGAGTGCCATCGCCTGCTAACTTAAATATTGTAACCTAGTGTCGTTGAATCCTTTCTTTGTATTTAAACAATAAGGGATCGCCATACGTCTTCTCTTTCACCAATGCCACTAATGGCGACTCTACCATATTCAATACCACAATGCCACTATCTTCGGAGTCAATGAGTCAAATTCCTAGGTTGGCTAATCTATGAACATCTATAGCTACCTCATGTTGAACAGGTGATAAATGTGCTAGGCTACCCATAGATAATTGACTTAGAGTATCTGCTACTATATTGCCTTTACCTGGGTGGTAGAGAATATCGATATCATAGTCCTTCAGTAGCTCTAGCCACCTCCTCTACCTTAGATTCAACTTTTTCTGCTTAAATAGATATTGAAGACTCTTATGGTCTGTAAAGACATCAACATACACCCCATACAGATAGTGGCGCCATATTTTAAGCGCAAAGACAACTGTTGCAAGCTCTAAATCATTAGTGAAGTATTTTGTTCATTCTTCTTCAACTGTCGAGAAGCATATGCTATAACTTTTCCATGCTACAGTAGGATGCAACAAAGGCCAATGCCTGAAGCATCACAAAATATAGCATATCCTTTTGTGCCCTCTGATAAGGCCAATACTGGCACTGTAGTCAATCTATCATTCGACTCTAGAAAGCTTCTTTCATAAGCATCTGATCACTGGAACTTAGTTGCTTTCTGCATCAGTTTAGTCAATGGGGCAGAAATAGAGAAAAAGCCTTCCACAAATCTTTTGTAGTAATTGGCTAACCCCAATAAACTACGTACCTCTGTGGGAGTGGTTGGTCGAGGCCAATTCTTAACAGCCTCTATCTTCTGAAAGTCCACTCTGATGCCTTCTCCAGATACCACATGGCCAAGAAAGGCTACTGAGCTTAACCAGAACTCGCACTTAGAAAACTTAGCATATAACTGGTGTTCTCTGAGTGTTTGTAGCACTGATCTCAAATTATTTGCATGCTCTTCTTTATCACGTGAATATACTAAGATTTCATCTGTAAGTACAATCATGTACATATCAAGGAAGGGTTTGAAATCCCTATTCATCATATCTATGATGGCTGCTGGGGCATTCATTAGTCCAAATGACATGACAAGGAACTCGAAGTGCTTGTATCTTGTCCAGAAAATTGTCTTGGGAATATCTACTTCATGTATCCTCAGCTGGTGATAACCAGACCTCAAATCAATATTTGAAAAGCATTTAGCTCCTTGTAGCTGGTCAAATAAATCATCTATTTGGGGAAGGTGGTACTTATTCTTAATTTTCACTTTATTTTGCTACATGTAGTCTATACACATTCTCAATGTGCCATCTTTCTTACGTACAAACAACACTAGTGAACCCCAAGGCGATATATTGGGTCGAATAAAATCCACATCAATACCAAAGTCCACTGCTATGATGGGAGGTAATCCTGCATGTTCATCAGGAAATACATCAAGATACTGATTCACCACTGGTACTGACCAAAGAGTTAGCACCTGCTTCTCAGCTTCAAGGTCTCTTACTTGGACAAGGTGATATAAATACCCCATTGCAATAAGATTTTGTGCCTTAAGATAGGAAATAAACCTCCCTCTAGGCATCATAGTATTACCTTTCCACTCTAAGACTGGATCACCCGAGAAATAAAATTAGGAAATCTTAGCTCGGCAATCAACTGTAGCATAGCAAGAGGATAGCCAATCCATACCCATGATGACATCAAAGTCAACCATTTCAAGTTCAATTAGGTTAGCCAATGTATCATGGCCACATAAGGTCACTACATAATTATAATAGACCCGTCTAGCTATGATAGACTCTCCTACTAGAGTCGATACCACAAATGGTTCACGTAACAACTTTGGTTCTATTATGAACTTTTTAGCAATAAATTAAGTAACATATGATAGGGTAGCTCCTGGGTCTATCAAGGCATATATATCATATGAAAGATGGATAGAGTACATGTGACCATATCTGCAGATGCCTCTGAATCTTGCCAACTGACTAGTCCATACACATGATTTGGGCCGGCACTAGAACCAGTCCATCTGCCTCTACCAGATCCTCTACATGTTGGTGCCTGAGGACTACGAGAAGAAGAAGGTGCTGATAATGATGATGCTGATGTAGACCTTGTAGGCTTTGATCTATCACCTCTAGATTTATCTTTGAGATGCGGAAAATCTCATACCATATGACCTTCTATACCACATCAATAACAAGCATTTGACCCATGATGACACTCTCCTCCATGTGCTCGGCAACACTTCCTACATGTGGGTTGAGGTGGTATTCCCCGACTAGTATCCCTCTAAGGCCGTGGACCTGGTGCCCTAGAAGTCTGACCCTTCTCATGTCAATATCTCAAAAATTGAGCTAGATTATTAGCCGTGGAGTGTGCCACCGACTGAGTCAGCCTTGGTGGCCCTCTACTTGTGGAAGCTCTACTCCACCCCTGATACTGGCCAGCCATCCTGGCTCTCTTACTATGTTCCCTCTCATCATCTATTTCATGATTACGATAATCCTCATCTAACTGCTGAGCATATGCCATGATCCTATTTATATCCAAATCCCTATTCAAGGTAGCAACAGAAAGGTTATCCCTCAAGAGACCCACAAGGCCACGCACGAATTGATGAATCCTTGATGCCTGAGTACTAACAAACTCTAGAGAAAATTTAGACAACTGCATAAATCATAAGTTGTACTCTCTGACACTGAGATCACACTGCTCTAAATGCAAAAACTTATCCACCTTTGCCTATCAGAGCTCTAATGGCAAGTAATAATACATGAAGGCCCTCAAAAAGTCTGTCCAGAACTCTTGAAGCTTCCCACATCTCATACCAAGCGATAGAAACATCTTTTAATTGATGAGAGGCTAATTCAACAGAATTTATCTCCGATACCCGCATCACCTTACAAATTCTTTGAGTCTTATCAATGAGTTATTGAGAATCCTCTGCAAGGCTAGATCTTGTGAACACTGGCGGATTCATATGAAGGAAAACTTGAATTTTAGATCCGACTACCTCTACTTGAGCAACAACAGGGACCTATAGATTCTGTCTCTGAGCCTGAACGGCTACCAACTGTGTGAGAAACTGTATCACTTCTCTTAGATCCTGCTCTGAGGCACTCGGTGGCGGTATATAAACTACTGCTGGAACCACTAGAGGTGCAAGAACCTCTGCATGTACTTCTGTCCTGGGCACCTGAGAACTTAAAGGCGTAGGACTTAGCAAACTCTCTTGAACCCTAGTTTGATCCCCTAATACTGGAGACTTCCCTGCAGTGGTTGCCTCCTGAGTTGAGCTCATAGTGACCCACTGGGCTACTTTATCCTTATTTGTAGCAGACATGATCTTTATCACAAATAATCAGAATATGAGTCAGGAGCTAATCGCACAATCTAGATTACAAATGATTTCCAAATTCCTAAATGATCATTACCCTTAATTATAAATGTGGCATGTAACATATTGATAAGTAAGGTCTTACTAGACACGGCTTCATAGACTCCCTGAGATAATTGAACCTAGGCTCTGATACCAAGTTTGTCACACTTCAAATCAGAGGGGTAGACAAGAACCGTATGACCACCTATTTTATGAGTAATCTATGACATATACGAAGTTATAAGCCAATAAACGAGTGAAAAATTAACATGTGCTACATATATATTGTCACGACCCGATTTCTCGGTCATGATGGCACCTACAACCCCCGGTAGGTGAACCAATCCCTGTAGCCCAGAACAGTTAGTAATGGGCTACTATCCAACAAATAAGAGAACAAGACAAATAAAATAGATAACAGGGATATAAATATATACATATGCGAAAACTAAACCAAACCCCAAGACCTGGTATCATAGTACAGAGCCGAAACTACATATATGGAGTGCAAAATAAACCAAAACTATATATACAAATGTCTCTGAATGGTAATAGAGCACATGAAGCAAAAGATAAACTAAAGCTAAGCTCCGATCGCCAAGAGCTCACCCTCAGCCTGAAGTGGTCTCCACCGATCTCCCAGCACGAATCACAGCGATCTAACGGCGATGGCCCACACTAGGATCTGCACCAAAAGATGCAGGGGGTAGGGGTGAGCACCAAATGCGAAGCATAAGGTACCCAGTAGGTATCATAGGCCGACTGGGCACATATAAGATAAAAATGTAGTAACAGACAGAATAGAAGCAAGTAGTCACATAAATCAACGACAGGTACACAGGAACTAGCCCAGAGGGAAATCAACAGAACCACATGTGAGGCTAGCAAGCAGAACATACACACCAAAGGCACAGGTGAAAGTAAGAAATAACGCACCTGGGGTCCTTGCAATAACAGTGTATATAAAATAAGTTTACGAAATGGACGGTATACCGGTAACCTCAAGTGTAAGAAAAAGAGAGGGAGAGTAATAATAGGCATGCTCAGAGACATGAATCAAACTCAACTAATCACACCAATCTCATACTTATCCATAATAGAGAACAGTTCTATAAGTAAAAAGCAAAAGTCTACCTACAGTCCCCCGGCCGCCCATACAACCGAGGAACACAAACAAGTGAAAACAAACCCTTCGGCATCCCATACTACCGGAGCGTACAATCAGCAAACAGCAAACAAGGGTGGAACCTCGAACCATGAATGATATGATACATGAAGATCTCAAGTGCCATAGTATCTCTGTATGTACCTCCTCCGGCGCCGATCCGGCCCAGCAGGTAGGTTCCATGGAAGGACTCTGCCCGTATACCTCTTAC